>CAUYPK010116237.1:0-49378 GCA_963574355.1 Loris lydekkerianus | reverse complement strand
CCCCATCTCTGTCCCTGCCAACCCCTACTCCCCATCTCTGTCCCTGTCACCCCCCTACTCCCCATCTCTGTCCCTGTCACCCCCTGCTCCCCACCTCTGTCCCTGTCACCTCCCTGCTCCTCAGTCTCTGTCCCTGCCATCCCCCTGCTCCCCACCTCTGTCCCTGTCACCTCCCTGCTCCTCAGTCTCTGTCCCCTGCCACCCTCCTGCTCCCCATCTCTGTCCCTGCCATCCCCCTGCTCCTCACCTGTGTCCCTGTCACCTCCCTGCTCCTCAGTCTCTGTCCCTGTCATCCCTCTGCTCCCCACCTCTGTCTCTGTCACCCCCCTACTCCTCAGTCTCTGTCCCTGCCATGTCCCTGTGCCTCCATCACTGTCCCCAGCCTCTCTGAGCCTCTTGCCTCCAACCCCAGTGCTGGCTGGGCATCTCCATTTGTCAGGATTCCCTCTTCCTGCTCTCACTTTGAACTTTGAACTTCACCCTTCTGGGAGGCCAAACTCTATGTGACTTCTAACAGGCCCTCCCTGCCACCCGTTCCTGCCTGGGCACTCCTGGTCTTCCTAAAAACCAGGGCCCTTCAGGTGCTGCCCACCCACTGCAACCCAGAACTGCCATGTGCTGATGGCTGAAAACTCCCTGGGCAGAGCCTGTGTTTTCCTTTTGATGGTTTCTCTGTCACGTCTCTGGGACCCTGAACACAAACTTGTGGAGCGCCTACCTGGACTGGAAATGGCTTCTTCAGGAGGCCTCATCTCATAAACTCAAATGGCTAAGGAAGGTTTGCAAAAGCCTTTAGGCCTTGGGGAGCAGCAGTGGGGGAAGGAAGTGAAGAAGGGGCTTTGGAGGTCATGAACCTGGGCTGCTGCTCCAGCTTTGCCACCCTCTGTCTTTCTAGGAAGCCTCGTGCAGGGCAGGTGACCTCTCCTTTGTCAAGCGGGGTAATAACTTTTCTCCTAGGCTGCTTCAAGGACTAAAAGAGCAAATGTGCAGGAGCCACAGCCCTCCGGGGACAGCCTTGAAGCTGCACATTTCTGGGATTTTTAAACGGGAAGAATACATGACCTCAACTGGTCATTTCCATATATTTCCCAGTAAATGGTTGTTGAATCATAAAACCAGAAAGATGGGAAAGAGGGAGGAACTTGCCTTATTTCAAAGAAATGTTGTTGATGTGAAGGACAGGACTTTTTGAGACACTTGAATCCTAAGAAACAGCTGATGTATACTAGGAAAAAGTTGTGGCATTTGAAGGTTCTTCCCAAGAGATGTGAGATGTTGACAGAAGTGCCAGGAAGCTGGAGGTTTCTGAGTGATGAGCCCATGCGGCAGGGGCAGGGGAGAGGCAGGCTGCATTGTCTGAGCGCCTGCTGGCTGCAGGGGCTGGCGTGTCCTGGCTGACTCTCCGCTTGTGGCTGCCTTTGTTGAGTTTGGTGTGTGTGGAAGCCCAGGCATGGTGAAGTCGTGCAGTTCCCTCAGAGCTGCTCAGAGGCAGAGGCAGGGCCAGAGTAGGCCTCCCTTGTGCAAATCCATTTCCATAGCCCCGTCTAGCCTGCTGGAGCCAGTGCTGATTAATCACAAGGCTTTCTCGTGAGGGGTAAATCAAGTAAGAGATGCTTAGCATTTATAAAGCACTCTGCTTTTTAGGAGATCGGTGGCTTGGAGAGAAAGGTGGAAGAAGGGAGAAGGGGAAATAAGAAAAAGAGGAAAAAAGCTTTAAAGAGTTTCTTAAGAACTGTAAAAAGCAAAGTCTTTGGTGTTGATTTTACCCAGGTTAGCAATCAGCTGACTGTAGATGGTGTACACATCTTCTGCTGCGTGCGCTGTCCCAGCCACTGCAGGAGTGTATTATCAAGATGGGGAATTCTGCCTCAGGTCACAGTGCCTTGCCCAGAACTCCCTAAAAAGCAGCGCTTCTCAGCTGGGACTCAGAGGGAGCACAAATCTAACGGTGGCTGCTAAGGCTGGCAGAAACGGCATCTGACCTCTGCGTGTCCTCTGCAGCCTTCTGCTCACAGTGCTGGGAGCCTGTGCCCAAGGTGAGGGGCAGGACAGGTTGCTCTATGCCTGTCCTCATCGCTGTTCTGCTTCCTGGCAGATCCACAGTAAATAGGAGGTTCTGTGCCACTGAGTCGATTTCACTGAGCTGCCTTTGTGAATCTGTGTGTAGGAAGTGTGACCCTCGTGTGCCTTTTGCCAGTGCGTGTGCACACACGCACACAAGTGATCACTAGCACCCCAACCCAGAGGCATCCACCCCAGTCCACATGCTTCAGCTGCCCTCCACAGATGGCCAGCCCAGTGTCAGATAGGCCAAGGTGTCTGTACGTTCTGTCCTTTACTACTATGGGGCTCGCTGCCTCAGTGTTGCCTGAGAGATTTGCTTTCTCAGAGGGACACAGGAAAAAATGGCCAAGGCAGGAATGAAGTCTTTACCTCCAAGGACCTGTCAGCACCACCCCTATGTAAACACAAGGCCAGGGACCATCTGAAGGCACAAAGAATGCAGGACCCGTGGGCTGAGGACTGCAGGGCAGGAGGACCGTGTGGGGCCCAGCTGTCCTTCCCTTCCCTCTGTCCCCCTGCTTTTTTGCTGAGTCACCTTTTGCTTGGAATTCTGACAGGGACCCGTTAGGCTTCTGGAGGGCAGGGACAGCAGAGGATCCACCCTCCAAGTGTCCTGGAGGAGATTACTTTATCTCTGGTCTCCCTGAGGCAGGGCCTGGGCTTCTGGAATCTTTGGGGCTGACACGGTGCCAGTGCCGGGGCCAGGAGGGAATGGCAGTGTGTATCTGCAGAGCCCACGGGGGAGCCAAGCCTGGCGTTCTCTGCGGCTGCTTCCTGTGCTAGATGCAGGTGACAGAATTGGATGTAGATGCCTCAGTCCTTTCTGGGCATGAGTCCCCTTGCGTGGGGTCAGGAGTGATATATCCTGTGCCTCATCAGTGTGGTAAATGTTCATACAGTAACCTGATTTCAGGAAGCAGGCCAAGCTGACAGTCAAAATATTTCCTTTAGTCTTTGGTCTTTCATTTTAGCAAACTCCGTTTTGCACCAGCAGCAGCACTTCAGCCTGTTGCTTTTGTTTAGAACGTGCTCCCGGGAAAACCACATCTAAAGCATGCCAAACGGTTGACAAAGGCTCTTGGTCTGGGGCCCCCACCCTAGACACCCTGGCGGCTGCCGAAACCCTCAGCCCCACATCCCTCCACACGGCCATCTGTCCTGCCCCTCGCTGCTGCCAGTAAGCACAGCTGTCGCTCTGGGCCATGCAGAGTCTGCCCTGTAATCTCTCTGTCCCATCCTCACAGGACCTGGGTATGGACGGGGCGGCACTCCAGGCACATTCTGGGGATCCATCTTCCCACTGAACAGCCAGCACTCGGGCACACCTCAGCTGTCCCGTAGAATTTCCTTTATCATTTTGGCCCATGTTATCCAGTGCCAATTTCCCTCATTGGAATAAAATTTGGAAGGACAAACAATAAAAATGAAGTTTTCACTTAGATTATCTATGACGTATTTTCACTATGTCATCCTCCCACATTCCATGACAAGGGCCTTTCTGTCTTATCATTATTTCTCCAGTCATCTTATTTTTCTTCAGCCCTTGTTTGTTGCTGGAATGTCCCTTTGTCTTTTAAAATTTAAACTAAACTCTCTCTATTTTCATTGTGACTTTTCATTTTCTCCTTTACACAAGACTTGGAAGTAATGTCTAGAAATATCATCACAGTCTTTATGGATACTTGACATTTGGGGAATAAACAAATATTATTTTTATAAAAATAATATTTTCCCCAAAAACGGATAAGCAAGAAAGATATCACATCCCTATTTTACCTGTTGAATGTTTTCCCCAAAATTGTGGTTACATGGAGATCCTAGGCCAGGACATCAGTTGACATGCTGCAGGATAGGATGGTGGGTGAGGCACACTTCAACCACAGCACCAGGGAAGATGGCAGGTGATTTGAAAGCTTACCCCCTGAATAGAATCCTCACTTTTGAATGTACTATTTCCTCTCTTATCTGCTTTAGGAGAAAGTGTTTGTCTATTTCTCCCTTTCTGGGAAGCTTTTTCTGTCCCAATTAGCTTATTGTGAAAAATTAAAATCATGTTAAGTAAACATAACAACAGGTGATCAGTTGCGCTGTATGGAGAGAGCAGGCAGTTACTTTATCCTGCACCTCTGCTGAGCTCCCTTGTTAACTGACCCTTCTGAGAAGAAGCTCTGACAGGTAGAATTGCAAGTAAAGCAAGAAGACTTTGATCATCTCTGGCCTGTCTCACCTGAAGCAACCCAAACTGTCCCTCACCCTGACAGTGGACCCTGAAACACCATGGGTGTTGGTGAGGCACTTAGGATGGTCACATGGCCCTTCCCTGATGGAGCGAGTGCCCACCAGGGCTTCTGGGTTGAGGGGAGCTGCGCAGAGCGGAGGTTGGGAGGCCCCGGGTTATTTTCCCTGGGGGCACCTGCCTTGTTGCTCCACCATCGGTGGCCTTGCAACGCACCATCTTCCTTTTCCCCATTTGAGAAACTTGGTGAATGTTGGCTGAGTGCAGCTGGTCTCATAGGTCCTGAAGTCTCTGTTGACAAGAGGGTAGATGTTATCTTTTTCTGTGGGCAGCTTTTTGTTAGGCAAATAGCCACAGTGCCCTCTGCTCAGTAGCGCCTGCCGAAGACCAGGAACTTTGTGTTACCTTGAATCTTCACACAAACCCAACAAAACTGATGCGATTATTCTCATTTTCTGGATGAGAAAACTGAGGTTTAGAGCAGCAGTTGGCCCTTAGAGCAGCCACATGTCCAGTGCCATCCTCTGGCCCTAAAGCTCAGACCTGTTCCATGGTCCAGCTGCCTCTTCCTGCTCGTGAGTGATGGATCACCATTGTCACCCCTGACATATGAACGCCGGGTTCAGGGACAGCCAGGGTGCAATGTAACACAGCCCATTTGAGATGTCAAATGAGCCAGAAGACCCATATGAGCCCAAAGCCTGCCCAGGTGCACGGGTTATAGGAACCGAGTAAAGTGCACCTGCGTGAACCATGGCAGGATTGACTTTGCCCTGTTGCTGACTCGGTTGAAAAGCACCCCCTACTAGTAGCCACCATAAGAGATGAAATGCTTTCTGTTTCTGCAGCATCTTATTTAATGTGAATAAATTTCTGAAAGGGTTCAGCCATTGTGGTTATCTTCAGAAAGTAGGAGGCTTCCTAATTCAGCAGCCCTGCAATGAGCACCTTTTCTGAAGAACAGGTGGAGAGAAGGGGAAGCAAAGTTCTGGTCTGTCACAGCCTCTGTCTGAGTATAGATTGGGCTCGAGACCCACATTAACTTCTAGAATTGGGCACCCAAGAGTCTCAAAGGGGAACAGCAAGGCTATAATCACCCTGAGAGAGGTTGGATCCTGAATAGACATCCTAAGGATGGAGTGTGGGGAGGTGACCCTACACGTGTTGGTGACGTTGTAGACGCAGGCCTGTGGGGTCTCTAGACTTGTGAGATTGGAACCTGAGTGGTCCAGAGAAAGGCAAGGTGTGAGGGGGAAGACCTGCTGAGCCCCTCTATCCAGCACCCTGGGGTCTTGGGCCAGGTGGACACGTTCAGTGGGCCTGAGGCTTAGTGATGAGGGACACATGTGCAGCGCTGAGCGTCTTTACAACTGCATCATGGTCACAGATGCTGGTTTGTTTTCTAGCAGTTTTCCATAAGGTTTGTTTGTCACCTACCTGAGTAGTGCTGCATCCTGAAAGGTTCACCATCCTTGCTTGCCAGTTGGAGTGGGGAAGGGTGAAATTTGACACGGGACTGGAGATTTTTGTCTCTTCATAACAGGGCAGACCTGTGAAAAATTTGGAAGGAGATGTGGCCCAATAATAGCAGCAAGGAGGACAGTGACCTTAGTGCAGTGGGCAGGATAGACTGGCAAGCAGCCTGGCAGCAAGGTTACTGGGAGGCAAACAAGCAACTCACGTGCAGGACGGTGGACAGGAAGCTCGGGCAGGATGTGGTGTGGGCTGCACCACCGACAGGCTGATGGCGGTGGCTCCATGATGGGGCTGAGATGCTACATACTTGGAAAACAGTGAGAGACACAAGATAATCTCCAAAGGACTCGGATGGTTTGGCTGTGGCAGGTGAGGGTGGAGGGGAGACTTATGTGGGCTGGAATGCGTGGAAGTGAGATGGAGCATCACCAACACATGTGGGATCACCTCACCAACACGTGTGAGTCACCTCACCAGCACGTGTGAGTCATCTCACCAACACATGTCAGTCACCTCACCAACATGTGGGTCACCTCACCAACACATGTGGGATCACCTCACCAACACGTGAGTCACCTCACTAACACATGTCAGTCACCTCACCAACACCTGTCAGTCACCTCACCATCATGTGGGGGGTCACCTCACCAACACCTGTCAGTCACCTCACCAACACATGTGAGTCACCTCACCAACACGTCAGTCACCTCACCAACACATGTGAGTCACTTCACCAACACATGTCAGTCACCTCACCAACACGTCAGTCACCTCACCAACACGTGTGGGATCACCTCACCAACACATGTGGGATCACCTCACCAACACGTGGGATCATCTCACCAACACGTGTGAGTCACCTCACCAACACCTGTCAGTCACCTCACCAACATGTGGGGGGTCACCTCACCAACACATCAGTCACCTCACCAACACGTGTGGGTCACCTCACCAACATGTGGGGGGGTCACCTCACCAACATGTGTGAGTCACCACACCAACATGTAGGGGTCACCTCACCAACACATGTGAGTCACCTCACCCACACATGTGAGTCACCTCACCAACACGTCAGTCACCTCACCAACACGTGGGTCACCTCACCAACACATGTGGGATCACCTCACCAACACGTGTGAGTCACCTCACCAACACATCAGTCACCTCACCAACATGTGGGGGTCACCTCACCAACACATGTGGGATCACCTCACCAACACGTGTGAGTCACCTCACAACATCTGTCAGTCACCTCACCAACACGTGTCGGTCACCTCACCAACACGTGGGAGTCAGCTCACCAACAGGTGTCAGTCACCTCACCAACACATGTGGGTCACCTCACCAACACATTTGAGTCACCTCACCAACACGTGTGGGTCACCTCACCAACACGTGGGGGTCACCTCACCAACACGTGTGGGTCACCTCACCAACACGTGTGGGTCACCTCACCAACACATGGGGGCCACCTCACCAACACATGGGGGCCACCTCACCAACACATGCGGGGCCACCTCACCAACACATGGGGGCCACCTCACCAACACGTGTGGGTCACCTCACCAACACGTGGGGGGGTCACCTCACCAACACGTGTCAGTCACCTCACCAACATGTGGGGGGGTCACCTCACCAACACATGCGGGGCCACCTCACCAACACGTGGGGGTCACCTCACCAACATGTGTGAGTCACCTCACCAACACATGCGGGGCCACCTCACCAACACATGGGGGCCACCTCACCAACACGTGTGGGTCACCTCACCAGCTCGTGCGGGGTCATCTCACCAACATGCGTGGGGCTGCAAGAAGAAGGAGGTGGCTTTTCATTTGGGTGAACATGTTTTGGGAATGGAGGAGAGAATGAGTAGTCGGGGGACAGAGCCCAGGCGGAGCCCATGGTCAGGGTCCTGGGCCTGCCCCTGCTTGCCTTCTTTCTAACCCTTTGCATGCCCACTGGGTGGAAGGTGCTAATCTAGGGCTGCCATTGATGTCTCATAAACAGGAGCTGGTGGAGTGAGGGGGAGAAAAGTGACAGCTGAGTTAAAACTGTCAGGTGGAAGGAAGGAACACGAGTCGCCTGAGGAGCTTATGTGTGCAGCCTCACGCCCACTGGCACTCCTCAGCTCCATGTCCTCGGGTCCATTTGAACTTGTTTCATTTTAACTGCCTCTTCAGTGACACTGGATCGGCAGGGCCCCCCTGGCGTGGGCAGTCAGACAGCGCTAGCTAGCGTTCTCATCCCACGAGCACACCCTGCACCTCCCACCCGTCCACAGGATGTCTCGATCTGGAAGACTCTGTAGAGTCTGCGTTTGATACCTATCAGGACTTACCTGGCTCCCTTCAGGAGTGTGGCCCCTGCCTTCACTTAAGATCGCAGCCCCAATCCTGTGACTCTGTAGCCCAGACATAGGGTCAGGATGTCCTTCCATGAAACGCTGGATCTGCAGGCACACTCAGACAAGAGACCAATGAGCCGACTGCGCCTGACAGGTTAAGGAAGGCTTCAAGAACAAGAACACGTGCAAGAGTCACACAGAGCTCTTTTCCACATTCCCCACACACAAACCTAAATGTGTTTTCCCTCCCTCAGAAAATTGTCAGCCTCTTCTTGGACCTGAAAGTGGAGTGGGTCTCCTCCCTCTTGTTTTGAACATCTCAAGGATGTTTTGCGTCTCCCTAACGTGACAACAGCACGAAAAGGTTGTAACTATGTGCCCGGCTGGATGCCGCCTGGGGAGTGTGGTTTGTGGACTTTGCGTTTTCTTCCCCATCGCGTTCATCAGTGTGGCAGTCTGAGCAGGATTCAGAATCTGGGGCATTCGGAGCATTAGATGTGAAAACGTGCATGACAGTTTGGGGAAGAGAAATTCCAGCCAAATGAGTTTGAAAGAATAAAAAGAATGTCTTTTGGAAATTTAGAAAAATACTTGACCTATTTTTAATCTGTGCTCTTTTATAAAACAATGGCCTGAAATGGTAGAATTTATGAAATAAATGAGAGCAAGGCTGAGAGTTAATCACTGAATAATAACTCTACCCGCACCACAGTCACTGCTTCTGTGGCAAGCAAGAGGGCCAACTTAAAGATAGGGCAAGGTCAGTCTGCACCTGCAAATTGCCCCGCATGAGTGAGAGGCAGGGTTGGAGGGCCTACTCCACAGCTCACTGTCACTCCACAGCCCCTGAGCCAGCCAGTGCAGGTGCGTGGGGAGCTCTTATGGACCACTGCCTCCCTCACCTCCTCTGTGTCATTGTCCAGTCTCCTGCCCTAGATATGGAGTGAGAGGTGCCAGCCTTAGCTGTTGGGCCTCTGAGGTCCCTGCCCAGGACAGAGCTGGGGCCCCAGTCATTGGCTCCTTGGTTGGTAATTAGGTCACTATTTGGGGACCCTAAAATGGTTATGAGTGCATGGTTGTTTTCTGTGTCCCACTGCAGAGGGAAGTGTGTATGTGTGTGTGTGTGTTTATGCAGCTGCAGTAGCTCACACACTTTCCAGTGCCAGCCAAGCAGCACATGCAGCTTCCACAGAGCTCCAGAGCCTGGGGACACCTGCACTGGGAGAGTGTATGTTTTGAATACTAATTACTATGCATTAACTAGAGGAGATCTCAAATTCGCAAACACACATGCTAACCACCAAGATGACACATTCCTGAACTTCCTCTGAGCTCCCGTTTCCTCGGTGTCTGCCTCCTAGAACAATGTGGGATGAATGGCTGTTGATGAGAAGTGCTTCCCACCCTTTCTGAAGTGAGAGGCTGCCACTAGTCCCTGGACTTCAGCATAGCACCGACCGTTTCCACATTCCACTGTTGCACATAATTACCTGTCCATCTAGAATAATGTACACTTCCTTTTCTAAACTCAGAAGTTGTATGTTTGAACATGGATGGCACAGGAACAAGAGTGAGCTCTTATTAATTTAGCTTTATGCTGGGGATGTGGAACAGCTTGATAACTAAAGCTGTATTTTGCTTTTTAGACTTCTTGTGATTTTTAGGGAATCAAATATTTAGGACAGAAATTAGCAAATTACTTTGAATTACAATAGGCAAAAACAGAATCTTTGATTACTCAAGAATGCACAAGTCTGCATTTTCTGACCATGAGACCAATGTTAGATACACTGTATTCAATTCTAACCCCTAAGCTCCTTTACCCCTCAGTATACCGCTAAACATGAACACACATCCCACTGCTGAGGTCATCACACATAGCACAGGGGATGGCTCTGGCCTCAGAGCTGAAGAGGTTGTATGAGGAAGTTAATAATCAAATCATAAGCACCACATGGGTATTATCACCATTACCAGGCATAGCTCAGTGTTTTTCATTTCATCAGAGTTTCATACTATATCGCCTGTAACAGTATCCCTATTTTCAAAAGGTAATGCCCTTTAAAACACCTTTCCCTTTTTTCCCGTCATCTCAGATGGTAGCAAGCCCCATCAGCCCCCATGTAGAATAGCCGAGGTCAGCAAGTTTGCAGAAAGGGTGAGCGGTCAGTGAAGACAAGAAAAGCGAAGGTTGCAAAGGTTGTTGTAAAGTTGGCTCTTTGCGGGCCAGCAAGCACCTCCCTGTGGAGGCGAGCCGCTGTGACAGCTGCCTGATGGGACAGGCTCCTGGTGGTACGGGCTTCATCCATCAGGACTGAGCTAGCAGCCCACTAGAGTGAGGTTTTGCCAGGGCATGCTAAAGCCAGTCACTTCAACAGACAGCTTTGAAAGTGTCCCCCAAACTGTGTTTGGTCATTATCCTAATAGTTTTTTAAGTTCATTGTGGAGAAAAGAAGGAGGGTCAGAGAAATTCGGAAAACACTAGTTTAACCAAGATTCAAAAGCTCTGTGTCCGGTAGGTCACTCCAAGTCTTTACTTAGATCCCATTCAACAAGTGTAATTCAGCAGCTGTGCTGTGCACATAACTCTCATAGGCACTGGGGTGCCACTCTTGGAAAGAAAATTGTGTGTGTGTGAGTGTGCACATGCGAATGTGCGGAATCTGCCAAGTCTTAAGAAATAGGAACCCTCTGGGAAACTATCCTGTGAAGGAGAAAAGAAAGGTGAAGATGATTGGAGGCAGACTGCATCTATGCAGCTGGTAACAACCCGTCTCAGAAATGGGTGGCTCTGTGGGTGTCTGGGAAAACGTTATTTTTTCCCTACCCAAAGTGTTGCATGAACATTTTCTAATTTTTTATACACATTCTCTAAGAAAAAGTTGAATGAAGAACATTTTTAACATGGCCAGGTCATTAGAAACACATTGCTGGGCGGCACCAGTGGCTCAAAGGAGTAGGGCGCCAGCCCCATATGCCGGAGGTGGTGGGTTCAAACCCAGCCCCGGCCAAAAACTGCAAAAAAAAAAAAAAGAAAGAAAAGAAACACATTGCTTTTCTAGAGACAAGTGCTGTCCTGGGAGGTGCTCTGTGGTGAGGCTGAAGTCTTGGGCCAGTTCTGTTGAAGGTTTCATAGTTCTGGAATGTTTGGGGTTGCTACTACTAAGACTTCCAACCCATAGGTGGTTGCCCCAAACCACTCTATATGACATCATGCTGTGAATCGAGACCCCAAGGAATAGTGGCCTGTTTCTGAGTAGTCACCTTCCTATTGCCCTATGAGAGCCGACCATAGCAAATGAGTAGCAAAACAATGATTTTGAGCAACAATAAGTTCTTTTTTTAAAAAAAAATAAATCTTTATGTTAAAACTCTTGCTGTATCTCTGTAATGGTATCACAACCCAGCTTTCTTTCTGCCTTCTTTATTGCAGTTGCATATGGGGCTGATGACTTTAGGGATTTTCATGCAATAATTCCCAAATCTTTCTCTCGTAAGTATACACTTTGCTTCTAGAGAATGGAAATGTGTATTTATTGTATACTCAGTTTCCATTGTGTAAATATTGTGAGTGCATGTTACTTCATCAACATTTTCCTTTGTGCTTGAAAAAAGGAGATAAATATCTACCATTGGGGACATCATTTATATAATGAAGTACAAAAGTAAGGTTTAGAGGGCCTGGCAGTAGAGTAACACTAGGGTAGGCAGAAAGGTACTAATGGAATTGTTACTCTACTGATGCTATTGTTACTAACATGATTATCTCCTTTTTATTGAGTGGGAGGATAAATGGCCATACTTTCTATCACTGTCAAACAACACATAGTTTCAAAATAATTTTTACAATTTTGTGGGACAGAGGGGAAAGCACGTACTCTCCATGTCTTGCTCTGGAGTATTAATATCAGAACTGAGGAGAGAGAAATCACAGGCGTCCAGACTGTTATTCTGTGGTGCTCACTGCATGAGCAAACATACTGTTAATACTTGCCACAGGCGGGACCTTCTCTGATAGGAACTGTTAAACCAAAAACAGATGTTAATTTCATTATTCTTTTTTAGGTATTGAGAGCTGATAAATGATAAATTTATTTGGGCAACACCCTCAAAGGAGTAGTATTTTAAAAAAACAAAGAGGGCTTTTAAAAAAATATACACGGAGCTGAATGTTTAAAGGCATACAAGTTGTTAGTGCCCTTAACCACATAGGTCTTCAAGCCTGTGTTAGTAAATTCTCTAATATTATAAAACAACATCAGAACAGTTTGTGTTTGTTAAGAGTGTCACAATTATGAAGGCAGGGTCCAATTTAAAAGACATCAATAACAGTTTAGGTTTCTGACATCCTGAATATCAAAAACTATCTGATATCTAAGGGATAGCAGTAAGGATATACCCTTTTTCCCACAAACCAGATTGACTATTATTCCAGTCTGTAAAAATCATAGAAATCTTACTGATACTCGTTTGCTAATAGCTTAATATTTATTTCTGTGAGGTACATACATATGTATAAGTAAATGTTGATATATGTGTACATGTATATGTCTGTGCTTATATGACCATAGAAAAACTCAAGGTACTAGGTCTGAGAAATGATACTAATTTTGAGATGAATAATCATATTGTTGAAATGATTTTAATTTGAAATTAATATGAGGGTACACACTTTTAGGTTACATTGTTTTCACTTCCAAGGTAAAGTTCAAGTTGTAGTGAGACCTTCACCCAGGGGACGCGCTGAACACCCTCATATTGTTCATATTAAGTGAGATCCCACCATTTACCCTCTCTCCTCCTGCCAATTGTTCTCTACCCTCACCCTCCCCGTTGAAATATTTTGAAAAGTTAAATGCACTTTAGAGTAAGATAATATATTCTAAGACATGTTTCTGTTGAGAAGGGTGTACACACAAGAATATTGTAATGCTGAACCAGATCCTTTGGTAATTAAAACCTTTAACCTATAAAAATTGCTGCATATTAAAACATCGTATTTGGAGTTTTTAAAACGTGGTATATATTTTTTGGTACAGTTTGTATATACATTTATAAAAATATGTTGATGAGGTATTAGTATCTCTCTTTCTTGTTCAATTCCCCCCAGTATTCAAACTGCAAATCTCCTGTTCACTGTAATGGCCACTAGCCCTTGAAGACCACCCCATCCAAACAGCAACCAAACTGTTCTTGCACAATATCGCCACCTTGTGGTCATGGTGGAGAATTGCCCTCTTTGCCCCTCAGCAACCTTCTTGAAAATTAAAAACGTAGCCTTTTTGACCCTCTCTACCTTGTTTATAGCAGTTTGTGTCCCTGTTTACCTGAGGAAAATATCTATGCTTGTAACTTGTTCATTTTTATACTTTCTCTTTCCTCTCTTTTGACTTTCTTTTCTCTCCCTGACTTCTTTCGATTTGAAGGCCTTAAACGTCAAATGGGGAGAAAAGTATTTCTAATCATGCACCTTAACAAGAAAAAGTTCAACATTTTAAATGCTATTAAATTATAACAAATGGTTCTATTAACCTATAAAATGCTTAAAAGTTTCATAAGTCTCTTTTGGCGGCAACACAAAAACATCTGTATAAGTGTCCTCTTCATCTCAAATTTTAATTTTTACTTGCTGGTCACAGGCTATTTCTTTCTTCTGTGTTTAATTTAAAATACTAAATATTTTAAACTCTCATGGCCCAAAAGCATACAGGAGTGATATTTTAGACTATCTTTTTGATGGAGAAATGCATTCTCAGTATCAAACATTTAATTTTCCAGTAAATTTGAAGACATATTCTAAAAAGGAAAAGTAAATGAAGAGGAAATATAACCCATTTGTAAGGTGGGGCCTGCCAGTGTACATTACACCTATGCATTAAACAATGATTAATTATTTCTGAGTGCATAGGATGCTTGGCAGCAAAGTCAGGCCTCCGAGTTCCTTGGTTTCTCCAGATTCTTCAAATCTGAATTTCTTTATAAAGTATGCCTTATGTTCAGGGGCATGGAGTCTCTCAGGGCTGTTGAGTTACTGAAAACATAAAAGTGTCCTCTAAGATATGACAATAAGATTTTAATTTTTCCTTTTTTTAAATACCATCTGGGAAGGAAAGTAGCTTTTAACTGGGGATTTGAAAACATCTACTCTTAATATAAGCCACATTTATTGAATAATAAAATTGGGCCCTTATCCATTATCTCTTAGTCAGTGGAAGAGCCTGGGGTGGGCCTGAGCCAGAGTGTTCTGGGGGAAAGAAATGGACATGTCTCCATTTCATGTTCTATATTTAATCAGTTCATTTCAGTGCCATACTGAGCTCAACATTTTTTTAAGTAGAAGCGGACTTTACAAAATATTTATAAGTTTATTCCCTATATTCAGGGGAAGTGCACCATTTTATTAAAACAATACCACGGCTAAGCAGTTCCAGGTCCAAGTAAGTGGCATAGTTGGCATGTTCTAACTTTCCATGGAGATGAACCCAAGGGGCCAACCAAAGCCCCATACACACAGATTAAGAGGAGACTATTTCACAGTATTGATTTGGAGGCAAGTCTGATTGGCATTGTTTAAGGTTATTAAGAAAATGAAAGGACTTCTCATGTGACACTCTTTTTTTTTTTTCTTTGTTTTTGAGACAGAGTCTCACTAAGTGGCCCTGGGGTTAAGTGCCACGGTGTCATCATAGCTCACAGCAACCTCAAACTCTTAGGTTCAACTGATGCTCTTGTCTCAGCCTCCCAAGTAGCTGGGACTACAGCTGCCTGCCACAATGCCTGGCTATTTTTTCTATTTTTAGTAGAGATGGGGTCTTGCTCTTGCTCAGACTGGTCTCAAACTTCTGAGCTCAAGTGATCTTCCTGCCTCAGCTTCCCAGAGTGCTAGGATTACAGGTGTGAGCCACCACACCCAGTCGACATGTGACATTCTTAACATAGTAAATTGGGACCCTTGCATATCTCTTTGGGTGGGTTCCAGGTTCCCTTTTAATATGAGACTGCTGGGAGATGGGCAGCTTCAGTAACTGGCTATCATCTGTCCCAAACTCATCCTTCATTAGTGGAAGCAACCACTAGTATCATTGACTTCTGCAGGACAGTACATTTCAAAATCAATGGCCCACGAAAAGTGTTGCCCACCTGCTGAGCCTCACTCCCATGTGGTGTGTACTGGCAGTGCCCAGGTTATGAACAAGATAGGTTCTATAGGTTGGTTTTTCAGATGAATTTGTATGAAAGTTGGAACAGGTATATTTACCTATCACCTGTACTAGCCTTGACTCCTCAGTGTGAAGTATACCTAAGTTGGATGTCCATAACTCGGGGACTGCCTGTACTGCCATCAATAGGCCAAACTCCACTTGGTATTTTTTCTAGGTAAAGGAAATGACCCTCAGGACAAAGGCCTTCTCTCTGTCCTTGTGTGGGGGACATGCTGGTGGAGGCCATTTACAGGGCTGCAGGAGTACCAGGAACCTAAGGTCAGGTCCTCTGACGTCCCAGGGGCTGCCCCTCTGCCTGCCTGTCCTGAGCGTGCCCTGGCTGTAGACCCCTCCTTGGAAGGACCTCTTCCTGCTTCCATCTCCCTGTGGCCTCTCCTCAGTGCCTCCCCGTTTCTTGTAAAGCTGAACTGAGAGGCATTAGTCCTGCTGGGCCATGCTGCGTCCCCCCACCTGGGCCTTTGTTTTCTCTGAGTCAGGCATGTCCAGGGCCATTGACGTTCCTGGCAGGAATTGGCCGTGGCCTCTGGTTAATTCCCTCCCCATGAACCCGCCCCAGCCCATGCTGGCCCTTTCTACAGGAGGCACAGACAGCTGGCCAGTGCTGGTCAGTGCACAGCCCCCTGGCCGTTTCTTCAGCTCTCCCCTCATTCCAGCCACATCGCTGAGCTCACCTTCAGCAAAAACCCCAGAAACCGTCTCACACTTGTGTGTGACAAGCCAAGACACCCGCATTCTGAGCTTGCGTTTTTGATATCATCAGACATTTATAACCACCAGTTCCAACTTTCAAGATCCAGTCTTTATTTACAACTCAGGAAGATAGTTTTAAGTCCTGATTGCTGTCATCTATGAAAACAAGCCTGTCCCTTGTATTCCCCTCTGAGACAGAGGAGACCCCATTATTTTCATGGACAGCTTCCTCAGTTCCAGAAATCCCTTGAGCTTGTCTGTGTAACCAGCACTCAGTTTGCATGGCCCACAGGGACAGGAGGACCTCGGCCCCCATTCAGAGGAATCCACACGCTGCTGCTTAACTGCCTGATGGCTCTGTCTACCCTCTTCCCTTCAAATCTCCTGGATCCTGGCAAAATTCATCCTTTTTAGACTTTTCAGACCTTCCATGGCATAACACAGCCTAGACTGTGTCTGTGAAGTTCTCGATACTTCCAGTTCTAGAACACTGAACATCTGCCATCCACCACCTGTTTAAATGAGTTCCGCGAGGCTGAAGTGGACTCCTCTGTCTGTTCCCCTTCTTGGCGGTTCCTCAGCCTTGGTCACGATGACGGGGGAGATTGTCTGCTTGCTCTTGCAAACATAACAGCATCCTTAATTTTCTCCTTTGAACTGTACCTCCTCCTGTGCTAAACATTTCTACTGCTGCTCTCATGGGTCTAACAGATGAATTTTACATTCTGAACCTGCCCACCCTTTACACCCTTACACCTGCCCACTTTTTACACCCTTACACCTGCCCAGCATTTACACCCTTACACCAGCCCATCATTGACACCCTTACACCTGCCCATCATTGACACCCTTACACCTGCCCACCCTTTACACCCTTACACCTGCCCACCCTTTACACCCTTACACCTGCCCACCCTTTACACCCCTAAGCCTGCCCATCATTGACACCCTTACACCTGCCCATCATTGACACCCTTACACCTGCCCACCTTTTACACCCTTACACCTGCCCACCTTACACCCTTACACCTGCCCATCTTTTACACCCTTCCACCTGTCCATCTTTTATACCCTTAACACCTGCCCATCTTTTACACTTTTATACGTTCTTAACTTTTAATCCCTTATGCCTGTCTATCTTTCCCATCCTAGATCTGCCCATGTTTTACATGCTTATATCTGTCTGTCTTTTACATTCTCACATCTATCCATCTTTTCACCTTTACACTTATTCATCTTTTACATTCTCACAGTTAATCTTTTTTTTTTTTTTTTTTATTTTTACCTAAAATTGTACCTGAGTATCCAAAATGATCTCAGGATAATTTGTGATGTATCCTCATGCCTTTTGAGCCTCTCTCTCTCCCTGTCCCTCTGTGACCTCTCTCAGGGTCAGGTAGGATAATGAGACACACCACTATTGAATGAGTGGCTGCTCTCAAATCCCTCCCAGCCTGCGGTAGAGCATGTGTGCCCCTGCTGTCAGAAACCCACCGGTCCTGTCCAGTGCCTCCCCAGGAAGTGCCATGCAGTCATCAACAGCACAAACTACAGAGCACACCAAGCATCCCAGAAATACTTGCCATTCTTGATAATGCAGAAGCGTGAACCCTAACTTCTGGCGAGTCCTAATAGGCCACTCACTACAATGGGTCCTTGGGAAACTGAGCATCAATTCTCTGAATTTGCAGAATCAGGCTGAGTAGGGGAATGTGCCAGGGGCTCATCTCAATGCCTGTTCTGTGTGTTGTCCTTTGTCAGCTTATCAGGGGCGTCCAACCTTTTGTCTTTTTTGCTGCACATTGGGAGAGGAAGAGTTGTCCTGGGCCACACATTAAATACACAAATAGTAACAACATGATAAGCAAAAAGAAAACAAACAAGGCTTATGCATGCTTTTCATAATATTGGACACTACAGATAAGCAGAAAAGGTCCTCACAAAATGAGCATGAGGCCCACAGGCCACAGGTTGGACACCCTTTGATACACCATTGCTGTAGCCGTGTGTTAGCGTCCGTGGATTCATAATTTTCTCCACTGTGATCCAGAATGCCCCAATCTCATTTTAAAAAGCAGAGGTGGATGATTAGAATTACTGTCAGGTTAAGGAGCACACAGATCATTGCTGTTTTATCGTATTTCCAGAGCAGGCTGGTGCAGACACTGGTGAGCAGTGAGGACCTGGCGGATTCACTCTTCCACCCCAAAGACACAATCTTCCCCTGAGAACATGGATTCTAGAGAACTCAGCAATAATTAAGCGCCATCACCTGACCAACCAGCCCGCCTCACCTCTCTGCCTGCCTCCTTTACTTGCCAAATGGCTGGTCTCTGGCAGGTGGGAGAGGCCAGCGGGAGGCTGCTCAGATGCATGGTGCTCTGAGTCTCTGATCCTCAGGTCTTGCAGGGAAGAGTCCCTACTGCTGGGTTTCCCAGGACAGCCTAACATGATGCCAGGATTTGAGGGGAAGGAACAGGTAGCAGGGTGTAGCCTAGTGATACCCTCACTTCTGGGTTCTTAAAGCCACCATTGTGGCAGTGGCCCAGGTTCCAGTTAATTTGTTTCATTGCCTTAATTGTCTGCAAGTCTTTTCTCTGAAGAGCTAATAGGAAAACACTGGCAGGCAGGCAGGCAGCCCTCTGCATCTGTGGGAGCTGTATTTGTGGATTTCAGTAACTTTGAGGTAGTTGAAAATACAATATTTGCAGGACATGGAACCCTCAAATATGGAGGGAAGACTTTTTATTATTATTATTAAATCATAGCTGTGTACATTAAAGTGATCATGGGTCACCGTATACTGGTTTTATAGACCGTTTGACACATTTTCATCACACTGGTTAACATAGCCTTCCTGGCATTTTCTTAGTTATTCTGTTGAGACAATTATATTTGACACTTACTAAGTTTAACATGCACCCTTGTAAGATGCACTGCAGGTGTAATCCCACCAATCACCCTTCCTCTGTCCATCCTCCCCCTCCCTCCCCTCCCTGTCCCCCTTCCCCCTATTCTTAGGTTGTAACTGGGTTATAGCTTTCATATGAAAGCCATAAATTAGCTTCATAGTAGGGCTGAGTACATTGGGTGCTTTTTCTTCCATTCTTGAGATACTTTACTAAGAAGAATATGTTCCAGCTCCATTTTCCTATCTGCAGATTCTATGGGACTTGAGCATCGATAGATTTAGTATCTGTGGGGTCCTGGACTCAGTGTCCTGTGGATACTAAGGGACATCTCTAGAGTGATTAGAAATGTGGGAACTGCAACTGGGCTTCCTGTCACTTCCTCCCAGCCCTGTCACTTGCTAGCTCTGTGACCTTAGAAAGTTGCTCAACCTGTCTGTGCCTCAGCTTCATCCACTGTAAAATGGGATAATAATAGCACTTCCTTTATGGAGTTGTTGTGAAGGGCAGATCGCAGGGTGTAGTTTGCTGCTACCTGCTGGCCTGTGGCACTGGGCCGGGCGGAGCTTCACTCCCGGGCATGGCCTCACCTGCCACGTGCCAGTCACCAGCCTCAGCTGACTTCCCACCTGTTTACCCCATGGGCCAGTGCTATGATAGTTCTTAGTGTCCACAGATGAGGAAATCAAGGCACAGAGAAGTTGCAGAACTTGCCTCAGACCTCAGAGCTTTTAGAGAGTAGGCTGAGATTCCAGACCAGGTACTTCGATTTTGGTGTCTGGACTCTAGATCTCCAAGTCAGAGAAAATTGTTGAATAAAACAAATCCAGAGCGTCGTTAACAAAAGTTCATTATTTAAAAAGTTGTTCTCAGTCTTGAGTGTACTTTAGAATCCCCTGGAGGACTCGTGACAACATGATAACACAGATTGACCTAGGATTTCTCAGTCAGTAGGCCTGGAGTGGACCCAACAGTCTGACCATCTAGCTAATTATCAGGTGACAATGTTTGGTCCCACCCCCACCCCGGGACAAACATTGAGAACCATGGATTAAAAAGTATGGACCAAAAATGATGCAGTCTTGATTGTAATCTGTTTCATTAATTATTTTACTTGGCAGAATTCATCTGCCTCCTCTTTTTAGTCTGTAAAAACAGTAATTAAAATGGTTTTCACCATAATTGCAGGTCTCCTAGACATTCCAGCATTAGAGTCATCAAGTCATCATCAGAGACATGCAAACCAAACATCTCTTATTGTCTTTAGCAAGAAAAATACGCAAATGACATTAGCCTATATGTGACTTAGAGTGAACAGTGACGCCAAGTAAACCGTGGTGATTGTGTCTGGTGACATCAGCAGCCCTCCCCCCGCCCCCGCCCACACACACACAAGCATCTTTCTTCTTGAAAAGCTCTTCCAGAAACCTTAGAGTCGCAGACTATCTCAATTAACTCTTCAGGAAGTGGGAGAAATGTAAGAAATGACACCTCTACTTGAGAACATGGGATTCATTGACGTCATCGCAAGACGAAAAGGAATTAGAACAATCACATACCAATGAAACAGAAAGGTCTTCCAGGAATCTGAAAGAGGTCTGTGGTTAGAACTCGCAGGGTGTTTGCTGAGTTTTGTCCCAAAGTTCATTACTATTTACATGAAATGAGAAAGGGTAGCACCACGAGTAAGAGAAACTTTTCAGACTTGAAAACCACCTCGTAGGCTCCCAACAGCTAGTGAGCTGGATTGCGTGACCCACAGATCCTCACCTCCTGGGGCGAGGAGCTCGCATGGGTGGGCAGTAGGACCTGCCCCAGACGACTCCTGAGCTTCCATGAGGCTGTGGATTCAGAGTCCTTAACCTGTTCTCAGTGAGGGCCCAGCTCCAAAGTGCGCTGTCAGACCCTCACCACCTGGGCACTCCCTGCGACCCACTCCTCCAGGTGAACACCTGGGCCTTGGGCTGCTCTCTGCTGGTATAGACATGCCAAGAACATCTGTTTACGAGCTCTCTGGGTCTATGCGATTGTCTTTTTGCTGATGTTTTGTTGTGGTTTTTTTCCTGCAATGACACTGAGTGGCCTCCTGTATTGTTTCTTTCAGCCAGTAATGTTAAAGTAGAGACTCAGAGTGATGAAGAGAATGGGCGTGCCTGTGAAATGAATGGGGAAGAATGTGCGGAGGATTTACGAATGCTTGATGCCTCGGGAGAGAAAATGAATGGCTCCCACAGGGACCAAGGCAGCCCGGCTTTGTCAGGAGTTGGAGGCATTCGACTTCCTAACGGCAAACTAAAGTGTGATATCTGTGGGATCATTTGCATCGGGCCCAATGTGCTCATGGTTCACAAAAGAAGCCACACTGGTAAGGCCTGGAGCGGTTTTTCCTTTAGTGGCCTGGAGAAGGTCGTGGGGTGTTGAAGGAAGAAAGCATGATGTCTTCCTGGAGGGTTTGGAACATGTTGCAAACTGATGGGCAGCACAGGTGTCACAAACGGGGCTATGTAGTGTTCTTACTCTGGAA
Organism: Loris lydekkerianus; assembly: GCA_963574355.1. Taxonomy (NCBI): domain Eukaryota; kingdom Metazoa; phylum Chordata; class Mammalia; order Primates; family Lorisidae; genus Loris; species Loris lydekkerianus. Next base: position 27,909 of record CAUYPK010116237.1, on the reverse strand, counting down.
CAACATTTAAAAGAACTTAACACATATCAGTTCAACCCTGTAAATAACTCAAGAGCAAAGTAAGTGAACAGCCTGGGATGTCAAGGGCCGGGCCGGCTACCACACTAACACCTGCCATAGGGTCCTGTCTGCACCCTCAGGGTTGACGTGCTAGGTGGGCCAGCCTTAACAACATGAAGAACATTGATACGCCAAAACTTATTCGTGGGATTTCCCACTGAGAAACCATGAGTAATATATGTATTTTAATTTTATTCACATTAGCAAGGCTTGATTTTTAGAAACCTTTGTGAATGGGGGAATAGCAGCAACATTCAGTTTTTCAGAGAGAGTACAGATGAGCTTTCAAATGACTCACCCGCTCACAGGGGTTGCCTTGGGTCAGTTAGTTTGGTTGCCACTAATTTTCATCTTAAAGTAGTAAAAAAAAAAAAAAAAAAAAAATTCGTGCTGAAACCCCTGTCTTTTTCAATGATTTATTGGAGGTTTTCAAATTATAAGAGAATATAATATTCCATATTTAAAAAAGGGAACATGGGGCACCTGTGGCTCAGTGGGTAGGGCGCCAGCCCCATATATCGAGGGTGGCAGGGTCAAATCCAGCCCCGGCCAAACTGCAACGAAAAATAGCCGGGCATTGTGGCAGGCACCTGTAGTCCCAGTTACTCGGGAGACTGAGGCAAGAAAATCGCCTAAGCCCAGGGGTTCGAGGTTGCTGTGAGCTGTGTGATGCCACTGCACTCTACCAAGGGTGATAAAGTGAGACTCGTCTCTAAAAAAAAAAAAAAAGAAAGAAAAGAGAAAGAAAAAGGAACACTGTCAATCCAGCGTCAGGTAGCCGTGCCCAGCCACACAGGATGCTCTTTCACCAGGGGCTGTAGGAGACGGCTCAGCTCAGAGCCTCAGGTGGCCACGTGCTGCCCTGCTGCCTGTGTCTTACTGATTGAGCAGTCACATACTCATTCAACAGAACTGTTGCAGCACCACCACTAATGGTGTGAAAGAGTCTTGGAAATAAAATATTCATGGCACACATTTTACCTTTAGCTGTAGGTAGGAGGTTTCTTTTGAATTGAACAGAAACTGGTTTTTACCTGGGAAGCTACCCTCCAGGTGGCCAAAACAATAAATCCACCCGTTCTATGGGCACTGAAAGCTGGGACTGAAAACATAGGGGCCCTAAGCCATTATTGCCTGTCAGGTGGCTCTGCCAGGACATTGTGAAGCTAGTGTCTACCAGCCCTTTTTCCAAGAAGAGGGGAAAAAAAGAGATGAAAAATGCAGGTCCTCTGAAGAAGGTGAGGGTAACTTGAGAACCACACGCGTGACTCCGGTGCTGCTTCCATGGGGCCAAAAGAATAGATGTTTATCAAAAATTAAGCATGAATTCAGAACATTTGCTGAGAAAAAAAAAGAAGCTGAATTGTCAGAAAATACAGATATTTGTAGGAATGTGATTTTTACATTTGAGTCAGGGCAGTCCTGCAAAATGATGTTTTGTATTTACGGTATATGTAGAAAATCTGAGTTTTTTCAGCAGGGATCCATCTTCAATAAATAAAAGTTCAACATCTAAATTTTAACAAATTTTGCTCTTCCTACTGGGGCCCCGATGTTCAGATGACCCAGTGAGATAGACCCATGGTGCCCAGCCCTGAGTGAAACAAGCTGGCAGTGGCCCTGTGTCCCCTTCTGTGTGAAGTGGACATCGGTGGGTTACTTGTGACAGACACTTGCCAGCATCCTCTAGGACCAGGGAACAGGCCTTACAGATGCCTCATGTTGCTGCTTATTCACGTAGAGCCCGACTGTACAGTGAAAATGCTCTTAAATACATATTAGATAAGTGAAACAAATTCTGGCATACTAAATTGCCAAAATATAATGACTGAAATATAATATAAAATATAATGAAATATAATGCCGAAATGTAATATAAAGAATAATTGCATTTAATGAATAAACCCACCAAATACAGGCGTGCAGGTTACACCTGCTGCTTGCTACTAATTTCTCCCAACAAGTAGCAGCCAGGTGCCACGTAAATATTTAGCAACACCCAGAGTTTCCCACTTGCAGAACATATGACTCCCAGGTACCGATTTCATAGTTCCTGCTCTGCCCTTTATTTTAAAGAAAAACAAAACACCTGAAACAAGGAACTCATGGATTATCTTCATCACGCATTTCCATTTGCAAAAAATCCAGAGGGTCACAGGTTGATAAAGAAATACCTGCTTTGGCCGAATAAGGGTTGAACAACTGCACGTGTTGGAAAGGCTTTCATTTTCCTGGGATCTGAGAGAATGTTAGAAAAGGCACGCTTCTGGAGGCTCTGTGTACACAGCATTTCTAGAGCAGCGCTTCTCAAACTTATCAAAGGGCCTAGAAATCATTTAAGAGATTGTGAACGTGCAGACTCAGAGTCAGACCCTGGGGCCAGGCAGCAGGGCAGGCCTCTCTCACCAGGTCCCTGAGCATCCCCCACAGAGCATGTGCAGCTGGGATGGGCAGTGGACAGAGCCATTTCGGGGCTCAGGTGCGATGTGATTCCCCACAGGCCAGGCCAGAACCTGCACCACAGTCCTCTTGCTCCTGAACCAGCAGGGACTTCTCGAGGGACATCTCCCAGGGTGAACCTCTGCCACGTCAGCACCTTGGTGAGATACCATTGGTGCCATTTGTTTCTTGGTACTAACTCTTTGTGTCCCCTGTTTTACTGATTGGTTCATATCTTGGACTCAGGTGTGAGGCCTTCCCTGCCAACATCTGCAGCTAGTGTGAGGATCCAAGGGAGAGAAGTAGGAAGGAAGCAGGCGACTCTGAGCGCTAATGCCAGAGTGAGGGTGGAGTTCATAATAAAGACCAAGGAGAGGGTCAGAGTTTGGGTCGTAGTGTGTGGAATCGCTCCTGTTCTGTTCCCATCTGGTCAGTTCTCACAGTTCAGACCTATTTTTTAGTTCACCGGGCCCTGATGTGCCTTCAGAAATTCCGCAATGCAGGTATCCATGGAAACTTTCTTTATTTTCCAGTCAGGTTACTAAAAAGGGCTCACACCTTCTTACTGAGGGTCCCTACATGGGAGAGCTGTTGTCACTTCCATGAAAAACTACATCTTGAAATCATGATACCCAAGTCCTCATCCCAGTTAAATAAAAGTAAAGGCATCCTTACAGAATTTTGATCTATTTAGCTACGTTAACAAATGATGGCGCTTGCCACACAAGTCACCCAATGACAGGGCTGCACTCTCTGTCCAGCTCTCTGGGCACATCCCCTTACCTGCTGACATGTCCAGGGGGAACCTTTCTTGAGTAGGGCAGTCTTTTCAAGCCCCCAGGCCCTGTGCGACACCACTCTGCCCTCACAGGCCATAAGAAACAAAGAGGCATCCGTGGGAAGTCTGTGCCCATAGGCATTAAGACACCAGGCACAGCAGGGGCAGGTGGAGCCCTGCCTGCCTGCCCTGCTCTTCAGAAAGGCGATTTGGCTGTACGGCCTGTCCTTTCTGTCTCCAGCCGACCCAGGCACTGGCTGTGCCCGGTGTTTCCCCTGCACCCTTCACACCTGGGGAGGAGCACAGGACCTTGACAACACAGGAAATGGTTTCCTCGTGATACGGGCATAGGGTTAAGTTTGCTAGCTTGGCATCATTACCACACACACAGTTTTGTCACCAGGGGTGTACCCACATCCTTGTTATGACACGAGCTCTCCCATGCAGCCTGTCCCAATGACAGCTGTGGTTGGAGGTGTGTACCTTTCACCCTGTCCGGGGCTCCCTGTGCGAGGGCCCCTACCTGTCCAGGCTGTCCATTTGGAGTTAAACTCACACAGCACGCACATGTGTGTTGAAGGCCCAGCGTGTTTCTAACAGATAATTAAATGACCTTTCCTCGTGGAGAGCTCCTCAGGGCTATTTGGCTGCTAGCCATTTTTAATCTCCCGTCCAAAATTGGCCACAGGACAAAAACTCACTCAGAGTGAGTGAGTTTTTCCATCACCCGCTTGACCTTAAACCTTTCCTCTGGTCAGCCAACACTGATCTAGAGATTTGGGAAAATACCAAGGACATCCCAGTCAGTATCAGGACACTTTGAATTGGCTTATAATCAAATATCACTATGAATTAGTTTCAGCTTTTGTAATAGCACATCTCTTGTGCCCAGTTAAAAAGAAACGATGATAATCATGAAATTCAAGTGCCCATATAGACGTTTAGATTTGATATGGTGTGGATTTTAATTGTAACACATATAGACTTAACTGTTTTTGGTACGTGCTATCTTCTTCACCATAATCACCTTCGCTAGTTGGGGAAATGGTTAAATAGCCATTTTAAAATATTTTCTCTTTTCCTAAGAAAAAAAGTTGTCCCTAAAAAATACATTTTTAGGATATCTCAACACCCAGAATGGTGGTCCCATTGGACTCTTCTTCTGAATAAACCATTTGCTTTTAGAAGGAGCTTTTGTATTTACTTGCAAGTGCTTCACTCTTTTAAATAGGAGTTGAATAAAACGTTCACCGAATTTGATCCCAAGACCTGTGACTAAAAAGGACAATAGCATATTTCTTTCTCTCAAACACCTGTTTATCCCTTTTCAGATCCAGAATGTAGATATATAAGGAGGGCCACACCTGGGAGAGGGTCAAGTGTTTTCTTAGTCCCACATTCATTAGTCCAACTCCTGAAAGAATTCCCTAATAGCAACTAAATTGTATTCCCTCGAAGATCTGTACTTAGCAGATAACTTGTCTGCTATGGGTATAGACCAAAAATAGCTTAAATGCTTAAAGATTTGTGAAGAAGGAAAAATGCAGGAAAGCTCAGTGCAGTTCTGTCTTTACACCCTGCCCCGGGGAGACTTGGGACTTTCTTTGGAAGATAGGGGGCTTTCTTCTGTTCCTTAACTTCTCATTTTATTCAATCTTTCTTCCTCTCTCTCTCTCTCTCTCTCTCTCTCATCCTCACACTCTGTCTGTCTCTCTCCTGATTTGCCTGCTTAGGGACAGACAGGTAATGGAGAAGAAATTGAAAGGGAAAATACAGGGAAAATGTAAATGAAAAGAAGTTATTATAACTGTTATAATGAAGTGCCTTTCATTTAAATATAAGAATGTAACGCTGAAATGAACTTGTGATCCTGAAATGCATTTTTAATGAGTTTCCTTTTTATTTTGCTGCTTCAGTGGCATATTTTAAAGACCCTTTGAAAAAAGCCACATTAAAAACCCACCAAATGCCACAACACGCAAAATTGGATATTGGTTTATTCCAAAACTGCTGATCAGGAAGAGTGGCTCTTCATCACAAAATGTTGCAGTCACTTTATTTAAATGAGTTTGAATTTGCATTGTGATGTGCCATTCTGATTTAGGGGGAAAAAATTAGATTTTCAGATCAAATTGACCCAGCCAGTGAAGCGTTAAGGAGCTGGCAGGTTTAGTCTGAAAGCCTCATGTTCTATCAAACCTGCAGCCGGTGGAAGTAACCGGGCCCCTGTGGGGAACAACTTTCTCGTGGCGTTGTCCTCTTGTCCCCGCTGGAGTTTGGCTCTCACTGCTGTCCTCTCTCCGTCCCAGGGGAGCGGCCCTTCCAGTGCAATCAGTGCGGAGCCTCCTTCACCCAGAAGGGTAACCTGCTGCGGCACATCAAGCTGCACTCTGGGGAGAAGCCCTTCAAGTGCCACCTCTGCAACTATGCCTGCCGCCGGAGGGACGCACTCACGGGCCACCTGAGGACACACTCCGGTAGGTCCCCCAGGCGCCACCCCCGCCCTGCCAGCCTGTGCGGGCCACAGGGTCATGTCCTGGCTGGCCCCATGCCCAGGCCCCACACAGTCCTCTGCTGGTCAATGTTACCTTGACACCAGTCCCCCTTCATGCCCCATATTCTACTTTTCCCACTGAACTGGAGGGGTGGGTGGGGACGTGCAAACACACGCACAGGCACACGCGTGTGCACATGCACGCACGCACAAGTCTTGCCGTTAGCTAGTGTGTTGCAGAAGCTGCCGCCTCACCCTATTTTGTCAGGGAAGATCTTCATAAAGGATTCTGTCAGCCATCCTTTGGTGATGCAGAATGCCTTTCTTTATGCTGATTGTTATGTCACACTTATCAACATTTCATACAGGGTATTTTAGTAGCAATGACAGTTGCAGAGGTGATGGACAAAGGTGATTTAGGGCACACCCTCCCGGACTGATTCCAAGTGTGAGTCTCATGCCAGGAACCAGTAGGGGCCTCGTGGAGAGAGCCCATTGTGGAGATGCGACCAGGTTTTAGGCAAAGTATTTCTCTTTGAATGAGGTAGGTAAAGCCGTCCTAGGCAACCCACAGTCTCAGCCAGATCATTGGCATAAATGTTCCAGCATTCTCAAAACACTCCCAACTTGGGAAGCTCAACTCCATCTTCAGTTAAGAGTAGCTGCTCTGCCTCCCGAGACACCTTCGCCCTGTGACAGTGTCCAGGAGCCCATGACCCTGGGGGTCAGAGGAAGAAATGGCTCTTATCCCGCCCCTCCTGTGTCACACTTGCCTGCAGTAGCATCTGCACAGCATGACACGTGTGGGTTCCTTTACACAATCCAGTCTGGGGGCATCAGAGTGGTGGCCCTTGTCCCCGCCCTCCGAGAGCCTCCAGCCCCCACCAGCTCTCGTCAGCCCCCTGGTCTGGGCAGGTGCTGTGGCGAGGGGCTGCTTCAGACCAGCCCCTCCCTCCATCCCCAGGCAGCAGGACAAGGAGAAGGTGAGGATGTGTGGTCTTGTGGGAGTATGCAGGGGCCCAGGCACCTCTTCCCAAAAGTGATAAGTGTATGTAATGGCTGGGGGTTGTTGGGGGCTGCTCACTGCGTCCATCTCTTTATCACACACTAACTGGGTGTGTGCTCCATGGGGCGATAGTGCACGTGAGGAAAGGCACCCGTATGTGGAGGCAGGCGTGGCAGAGTGTCTGAGGGGATGGCTGGTCCCTGGTGGAGGGTCAGGAGAGACTGCTGTAGGAGGAGGGCTTGAGTGCAGGCCTGCAGGTGAGCTTCTAAGCTTTGCTTTAAAGAAATCCTACTGATGTATGATTCAGCAGTGATGCTGGAAGGGGACGGGGTGCACGTTCTAGCAAATGCTGTCAAGCACTTGGTCTTTCTCCTGGTGAGGGGAACCCGCAGGAGCTCACCAGGGGGCTGGAGGCAAGAGGGACGGGAGTCACAGGGGCCCCTCGGCCATGTTCTCCTATCCCACCCTCCCTCCTGATGGTGAGCATGGAGGAGGCCCCCCCATGCTCTTGATCAGAAAATTGTGATGATTGGAGTGAGCTTTGTAAAACCTCCCAAGAAAGGAGTTGTAGGAAGTTGAGGAGTTGCAGGCAGGTTACAGGGGGTGGCCAGGAGAGACCCTCGCCACGCCCAGGAGGGACAAGCTGCAGGGCATATTCCCCCAAGATGTGTGATGAGCGTCTGTAAAGTTCCCACCTGGAGGCACGTGGGCCTGCACTGTGAACTCAGTGTGCCATGCTAACAGGCAGTCCAGGAAAGAGTCTTCACACCTGTCATTTCTAAGGAGTCACACAGACACGGACATCATGGGCAGCAACATTGGGGTCAGAAGAAGCACAGCTTCCCGAGTCACTAGACAATACAAAATGCTCATTCTTAGGTTGACACCTACCCAGAACAACATCATCCCCAGGCCACTCTGATTTGCAGCATAAACCCTTTCTGCACATCAGTCCTTCAGAGCGACAGGGAGGCTGCTCTTCCCTTCCCTGGCACACAGCCAGCACACCCAGGGCAGGCTCTGTGCTGCTCGGCTCCGTGCCTGTTTGTCCAGCTTGGGGCATGGTGTGTACCAGGGTAATTACATGTATCAGGTGGTAGACTTTGGGCAGTTTATTTCTCTTATGGATCTACCCATGAGCAAGTGGAGAAAACCATCATCGATCCCAGACTGCTGGTGACCCGGGTGTCTGAAAGTACCATTGACACATGGACAACTCCAGCTGAAAAGTAGCAGTGGCTTAGGGCCTTCAAAATGATTTCACTAGAAGGAGATAAAGATGTTAGCCTGTGTCGGTCCCACCACAGTCGCCTAGTCCCTTCAAAGCCAGGATCAGCCTCACAGTGCCCTCTTGCAGCTGGGGTGGCCTGAGAGCCCACAGACCAACAAGTTAGTCGTGGCAGAAGTGCGGAATTCATCTCACGCCAGTCACAAGAGGGTCTTGGGTGATCTGGAGGGGTGGGAGGGAATTCCTCTTTCTTCCTCATGGCTTTTTTTAGGAAGTTGTGAGCTCACTTTGAGACTTCCTTCCTGTAGAATATTGGGGTATGCTTCAAGACAGACTTTAGTTCAGCTGCTTACAATGAACATATTTCTTACATTCCAGAGTTAAAACCAACCATATACTCAGAAAAATGGACATCTGACACCATGCCATATTAATAGAAAGCAGTTTTGATCTTGGAAATACTAAAGTTAGAGCTTTCTCAGGAAGGAACATTGAGTGGTTATCTGTAGTCTATTAATTTCTAAAAACAGTACCCAATAAAATATGCAATTTTAGGCAATATTCTGTATTTCAACATTATTTCCTGGTGTTTGGGGGAACATCACTTTGTATAGATATGAATCTTTCTCTATTAACTTTTCCAGAAGTCAAATTTTGGTTTTTGTTTTAGTTTTCTTCAACCATAGCTTCTATTCACCTAGAAATAAATTGAACCAAACATTCCTATTTGGATGGTTTAATTTGTACACACTACTTTGAAATATGTAAAATAAAACAGTATGAGAAAGAGTAAAAGGTTCTGGTTTTAGGATGAAATTTTATATTCCTTATATAAGTGATTAAAGATATTTTTTAGCTCTTAAATTGGTATGTATTAAAGTCTTTAAACTGAGGCATGATTGAGGTTGCTGACTAGTGGTCTTTGCCTAAAATACCACCCCAAGTAAAATACCACCTTAGGAAGTGAAATCCAGGAAGGGCTAAACTCACTGTATAGAATCACACTGCCCAATATTGTAGCCACTAGCTATATGAGGTATTTTAATTTTTGGTAAATTAAAATCAAAATTAAAACTTCCTTCTTTGGTGGCCCTAGCCACACTTAGAGTGCTCACTAGCCACATGTGGCTGGTGGCTGCCACATTGGACAGTGCAGGCAGAGACCACTTCCATCATTATCGTAAATGCTGTTGGGCAAGGCTGATCTAGAAGCTGTGCCATCCTGAATTTCTTTGGGCAGAAAACAGCTTTTCTGTAAGGTTGGTTTGTGAAGTGTACCTAGTGTATTCCCCATGTTAGTGGAAATGCATTATGCAAAATATTTCTAATAGGTTTTATAAATAAAATGCTCATTTTATTAAGGTATATTTGTCCACCAGGGTTCCTTAGAGACTCAGATTATCCAATTTAGCACCTGGAATTGAGCTCACTCTGGTTGCATTAGGTGTGATATCAGATCAGGCCACATGTAGCTCACAGGACAGGGAGAGGCCTCCCCAGCAGGGGAATCTGCAGATTCTCCAGCCAGCCTGAGGGCCTTCCTGATGTCTCTGTGCATCTGTTTGGCACCCACTGTATAACACTGTGTTGGTTCCCTTCCTTCAGGGAAGGAGCAGACCTCTATGGTTTAAAAAGGTGACAGTTTGGTCGTCAGCACTGTGGCTACATGAAGATGGAACAACAATCACATGAGTTCTTGGTGCCATCACAGAAACCCTTGAGCATTCACATTTTTAAATTCAGTAATTTTGACCAAGTCCATAATGCCTTTAGCTCTCTAGAGTATATTTTTTTTTTTTTTTTTTTTTTTTTTTTACTTTTTTGGTAATAATTGTATTGCATGCATTCCCATTACACATACGGCCGACATTTAATTGGGGTCTTGAACTCAATTGTGTTTCCTGCAGTTGGTAAACCTCACAAATGTGGATACTGTGGCCGAAGCTATAAACAGCGAAGCTCTTTAGAGGAACATAAAGAGCGCTGTCACAACTACTTGGAAAGCATGGGCCTTCCGGGCACGCTGTACCCAGGTAAGCGCAGAGGCTCCCGCAGGCCGCCCCGGAACAGAGCCCGGCCTGCCGCCCACCGCGGCTGTGAGGGAGGGAAGTTTTTGGCCGATGACATCGCAGTTTCTCTGGGAGCACTTTGTGCTCCCCAACCTTCTAGGTCCCCCTGTGACCCGAGAGAACCTGATTTTTAGCACCCCTCTTTCCATCTGGAGACGCACCTAAGACAGACAGTAGGGACCCTGACAATTTTTTGCTTTGTTTTTTGGATGCTGGTGTGTTTTTTTCTTTTTCTTAAAGCCTCGAATAGTGATTCTTTGTGCTTAATAAAATAAAATCCTGAAATCCTGTTTTACAACTGTTTTTTTCACAAAGTTGATCAAGTAAAACTTTTAGGCTATGATTTCAATCATCACTTCAGACCCAGGGCACAGTATCCACAGCTGCCTGGAATGTGAGGCCCAAGGTTGTTGAAAGACCCCAGAACTTGATGGTGTTGAGGTTGTGAGAGGATTAGAGGAAAGTCTCTGTAATGGTGGGAGCGTACACACTTCCCTGTGTGTTGTGTGACAAGATGGCTCTCGGCCTTGTCCCTAGACAGTGTAAAGGGAAGGGTGTCCAGAAAGCACCAGGGGAAGGCTGAATTCATGCAGGGGATGGCAGTGTTATTATAAATGGTTCCTTCCTAACGTTTTAGGAGATAAGAAATTTATACATAGATCAAGCGAAGCAAATCTCTTTCACAGCACTATTCACTTAGCTAGCACTACCACTGGAAAAATCATCATTGGACTGGATGGGAGAAACTAAATTAGTGATTTATTAAGCCTCACTCAACTCTCTGACTTTAAGAAATGGTTCAAAAAGGAAAATTCCCCAGAGAACACTCAGATTATCAATGGCAGATGAGAGCAGGAAAAAAGAATTGTTCAGGATGAAGGCCTAAAAACTGATTCAGATGAGTCTTCGCATCCGGAGGTGACACGCTACATGTCACGGGCTCGGCAGTCCTCCTGCCGTCCCCGCCACTGATCAGCCTAGGACCCGGGCTGATATAGAACTTCTCTGAGCCTTAACCTTCTCACCTGTGAAATGGACAAAATCTATTAAATTATCATTTAAGTTCTTTCAAAGTCTCAGATCTAGAATGGAAGGTATTCAGAGTGGGTGGAAGAGGAGAAATTGGATATTAAAATAATGATTACAGTAATAATAATGACAATTTAGGAGTTATAAATCTGTAGCCAGACCCCATAGCAGGAGGCTGAGTGATGAGGGGATGATTTTGTTCCTTTGAAATAAAATGTGAACACTCAAATGTTGGGCTTTTCTGTAAGAAATAAATTACTAGATCTTAGAAGTAAGCTTTCCTAATGATATAATTTATATATTAATGCTTAATAAGCCATTTTCTGTACTCAACCAATATTTATTGGGGACTCACGGTTGACAACACCACAACCTACTGAATATAACAATCTGATACACACGTGGGATTAGGAAGACAAAACAAAGAAACCGACCACTAATTGTCTTCTATTTCCTCCACTGTTTTAATAACTAAAGAAACCAAATGTGACCTCACAGTTGGCGAGAGCTCCTTCTGGGGAGGAGGAGGACCAGTGCCCCTTCCACTGAGGCTTAAGTTAAAGTTTCGCTTCTGAGGCTCTTTTTGAATGTGACCCAGGCTGGTTACTTCAGTGCACCCTGAGCCGGACACGTGGGAATGAACCTGTGTGAGCCGGAGCCCAACCTGAGGGCAGACATTTAGGGCACCGACATGCTGACCCCTTCAACCTCACCCACCTCTGTCGGCATCTGCATCAATAATCTTATGTGCCAGTAATATGTATTAAGTATTACCCTGTGGTGACAATCCATTTCACCCTAAAATGTTAATTTATTTCCTGTGGTGCTCAAGTTGTTTGGGATACCATCGGGATGCCTTCCTGTTCCCGTACCCGGGAGGTGAGGAGCCAACCTCTGACCTCGGCGTGGCCACGGACAGAGCCAAGCAGCCTGGCATTTAATCCTGTTGCCTTGTATCAAGATGTACGGAATGATCATAGTAACCTGTAGACAGAGACACCTGTTAGGTGTCTTTTCGTTTACCCCTGCCAGTCCCGTGCCCTTCTAAGTGTGCAGGAAGTGCTTGTCTAAAGAGCTTGGGGTATTGAGGAGACCCAGGAAAGGGCTTTAATGAAAGTCCCTCTAGACTGTATTTGGGGCTGACGGGGCCAGCGGGAGCTCTGGGGCTGGTGGGGGGTCATGTTGGTCATGACGGTGACCAACAGCCAAAGCTGACCTCTTTGGACATCTCCCCTTTCCTGTCCCTCCCTCAGAGACAGCTCTCGTCCATGCTCAGGTGGACGGTGGTATCGTCTCTTTCCTCCCCAAACCTCCTTAGTTTGGGCCCACGAGGTAAAAACAAAGCCTAGCTTAGAAGATACAGAAAAGATTGATTTTTCTAGATATGTTGTTTTCTTAGTAAAAAGCTTTTGGTCACCTATTCTTCATGTCTTTACAGAAAAAAAAAAAAAAAAAAAAAAATGTTTCTCTTGAGCCTTAGTTGTACAAAATGTGTCCCAAGCCCTCAGAGGTACGTGCATCTGAGCACGGAATGGCCAATACTTTGGGAGCTGTGGGCTCCTTTGCTCTACTGTGACCCACTCTGGAGACTGAGATTCCTAGGAGGCCCTGGGCAGGTGCAGAGGAGACCCTGCTGGACCACAAGGCCTCGGGCCTTGCTTTGCAGAGAAGAGTGAGCATATCAGGAAGCTGAGATCTAGCTTGATACATAAAGTGTATGTTTAGCAAATTGGGTTTTATGGATTTATGTTTCTCCTGCATATAAATCAAGACGTGGGCTATATGTTTTTGCCCATTTAATACAAAACACACAAGTCTGATGTTAAAATATAAAACATGCCAGCAATAATAACCAATTTGAAATATATGTTTTCAGAGTGGCTTTCATAATAGAAATGAAGACATAAAATACTTAGAAATCACCTTCACAGATAATGTGCAGGACATAATGAAGAAAACTGTCAAATCCTGGAAGATTGAAGAGGGACAGAAGTCTGGACCCTGTCCATGTACTTCTCCCCAAAGCAAGGCACAGATTCAACATAATATTGTCTTGTAAATGTTATTGGAATTTGGTAACCATATATGTGTATGCATTGTAAAGTATATCTGGCTAAATAAGTAAGAGAATTGGCAACTTTTTCAAAAAGAAGACTCATGTCTAGCACTGTATGAAAATACAGTTGGAATGGATGTCACCTTTGGTGGAATAGACAAACAGATCAGCTCTGGAAAGGATAAACTCACAAAGACCCTGTGGGAGCTCAGCGCAGGATTCCTGAGGAAGGAGAAAGCATGAGGAAGAAACAGTATTGTAAAAATTGATTAGATACTTGGAAGATGATAGATTTGCATTTTCAGCTCCTTATATATTAGGATAACTTGCAGAGAAATGAAAGAGAAGTCTTTCAAAATTTCCAACTTTCAGAACTCAAAGTACATATAGATGGGTCTGTGCAGAGTGCAAAGTTGTATCTTCAGGTATAAAAAGAAAGAGACCTCTGAAACTTCTAAATCTTCTACAATAGCAGGTACTATTTGATTTTCAGGAGTTTGTTATGTGCTCGGGATAAGTATTAACGGCTCTGGGTTCCTTCCCCACACGGCCAAGATTGCTGTAGGGTCTTGAAGGCCACATGTTTGCATCTCAGTTGGTTGTGCCAGTTGATGGAGTCAAACCCCTAGTCATTTCTAGATTTGACAGTTCCTTCCATCTCAGAGGGCTCGTGTTAGGATTGGCTGATAGTGTATCTGAGACAATTCTGAGAAGTTAAAAAGACCCTTCAAAGGGATATACTTACGTGATCCCCTTCCAGCCTCTGGCGACGGTGGTGAGCTTGTTCTTTTGGTCTCAGGGCATCTGTGGTTAGTAAGTGTTGGAAGAAGGAGCATCAGCAGGTGGCCAGTCCTGGCATTGCTGTGGCCTTTCTCTGTCTGGCAGAATTGTCAGGAAGATTGGGAGTGATCTCTACCTCTATAAAGGGGCTGGCTCTTGTAGACACTTATCAATGTCACATTTAACATCGGACGCAACTAAATCCTTTAAATGTAAAAGTTTCTAAACTGGCCTCTCTAACTGTGTTTGACTTTAGTCATTAAAGAAGAAACTAATCACAGTGAAATGGCAGAAGACCTATGCAAGATAGGATCAGAGAGATCCCTTGTGCTGGACAGACTAGCAAGTAACGTCGCCAAACGTAAGAGCTCTATGCCTCAGAAATTTCTTGGTAAGAGTTAAACGTTTGCTGTTTCTTAAAACACAACTATGCGGGTGTTTCAGACACAAGTAGAAATTAGTTGAGGGTAGAAGAAAGGAAAAGATCTTAATTTTAAAAAACTGGTAAGCTTAATATTTTTTCATTATCTTAGATTTTTTTCAGTAAGGGCCTTCAAAATAGCAAACCTCTCCCCACCAGTTTTTCTGCTAGGTGTGATTTTGCAGCATCTGGGGTCCACAGTGTGATCTTGCCTGTGAACACTACCCCTCTGGGGTGGCCTGGTCAGTGTGCACAGGGTTGGGGGCATAGGGTCAGGGGCACCACATGGCAGGACACCCTGCACCTCGCCAGCCTCTCTATGCTTTGAATCCTCATTTTTCACATGACTCAATGCCTCCCTTCTGGGGCACTAGGAAGATTGATGGGAGAAGTGTCCAGTAACGACAGGACGCGGCAAGTTTTTCTTCTGACAGTGGGGCTCGTACCTGCGCCAGGTGCTGTGAGGCCACCCTTTCCTCTAGGAGTCATTGACTTAGTGCAGGTGAGAGACAGCCCCACCAGTACCTGTCACTCAGCAGGTGGCGAGGTGGGTGTCAGAGCAGGTGGCGAGGTGGGTGTCGAGCAGGTGGCGAGGTGGGTGTCAGAGTAAAGGCTCCAGGACAAACCTGAGGTTGTGATGGAGCCACTGGCTGGCTCTGTCACCTTGGTGAGTGGGCTCTGCCTCCTGAGCCTGCTTTATGCTTCAGGATCTCACAGGTGATGAGAACATTGTACGTCCCCAAGGGTATGGGCACATTGAGAAACCCTCAGTGAAGAGCAACTATGTGGAGGAAAGACCAGGATGCAGGGACCAACCTTGGGAGAGAAATAGATTGCAGCACATCACAGGTGTCGGGGTTTCTAGGCAGGCAGGTAAAAACCAAGAGAAACTCGGTCATGGAGGTGAGAGTCAGGACACAATGTAGGAGCCGGGTGTGTGACTAGCTTAACCCAGGTCCCTGCCAGGGAAGCAAGAGAAGTGAAGCTGTCCTGGGCAGCTCTGGCCACAGAGCAGACGGCCTTGGAATGCCCCACTGAGAAATGGATCCCTCATTCAGTTGACAGAAAAGAAGAATTGGTGTATTTTTGATGGGAGAAGAGCTTGGAAAGTAGACACCAGATAGCAAAACTGGGCTGAAGGAGGGAGAGCAAGAGGGGGGCGGCGGCAGGCGGGGAGGGCGGGTGTGCAGGGTGGGCGGCTGGTGGAGGAGGAAGAGCGAGGCAGGAGCAGAAGGACACCGAGGACACCGTGTCAGGCTGCCCCGTGAGAGGCGAGCCCTCTACAGAAAGGGGAAGCCGGATGGGGGGAAATGGAGTTCTGTTCTTGATGTGCCCATGGTCAAGGTCCTCCTGCTGTCCACAGCACGTGGGGATGGGCAGAACAGTGGCTAGTGGAGCCCAAGGTCCCAAGGGGAGGCCAGGCTCTTGCAGTAGGGCCCATGTTGATCTGTTGACCACACAGAAATCTGTCACAGATTGGAGGCTGGCAGGGGAAGGAAAGACTCCGTTAATTTAAAAAATTAAGGCCACTGGCTGAAGGCGCTGTGTAGGGAGTTGCCCACATACATAGGAGCCTTTCCACCATCAGAAGGAAGGAGACCTTGGCTTTCCTGAGCGGAGTGGGAGTGAGACCTGGTGCTGGGGCAGGTGCAACTCCTCAGCACTGGGCACAGGCCCACGGGCTCCCTCCTGGGCAGGCCCCCTGGGGGCCGGGGACAGGGACATGGGCAGAGAGGAAGCAGCAAGTGTGTGCAGGTGCTGGGAAGAGTTACAGGCATTGGGAAGCAAGTGAGGAGCCTTTAGAAGCCAGTGCAACGCTTGGGTGAAGGACATTTGCAGCGCCGTTTAGCTTTGGGAGACTTCAAACCAAATGAGAAACTTGCCTGCTACTCTACCCAAGCCACCTGGGGTGAAACCACAATGTGGGTGTGGTCTTGAGAAGTTTCATTATTAAAAGAAAAGAAAAACAAACAAACAAAAAAAACAGCATAGTGCTCTGAGGGTGCAAAGCTGAGATGACCAAGAAGTCTCCTCGGAGAAGTTAGATGCCGGGAAGAACATAACAGGAACAGGAGGGCAGGGTGGCAGGCATGGAGTTTGGAGCCAGAGGCTCGCCAGCAGGTACTCTGCTAGGGTTCCCCCACCAGCTGGAGACTGTCAGCTGACTTCTAAAGTAACTCTGCTTTCTGCCCTAAAATGTCTGCCTTACTCTCACTTCAGCTTGATGGGATTTCCCACTACTGTTTGTGAATCCTGAAGTGTCAGGTAGTATTTATGCTACCTAGCATTAAATTATCTTGGTATATTTTGTAAGAAAAAGAAACCCTGCTGTATTATTAAAATGACACATAGTTAATAGAAAGAATTTTAATGCAAAAATTAATGTTTTCAATTCACCATAAAACCCAGCATCCAGAAATGACCGATATTAAAAGTAGGCGAGCATCATTATAAATATCTTTCTGTTTTTATGTATGTGAGGGGGTAGGTTGATGAACAGTGGACAGATGGATAGATGTAAAGTAAATACTTTCATTAAAGGTTTCATCATCTTAAGTTTAGGATGTGAAAAAGAGCCCTGAAAAAACAAAGGACTGTCTAATTATCCAACAACTATTGTTTCCCAGAAAGGAATATTATTTTTTTTTAATTTATTGTTGGGGATTCATTGAGGGTATAAGAAACCAGGTTACATTGATTGCATTTGTTGGGTAAAGTCCCTCTTACAATCATGTCTTGCCCCTGAAAGGTGTGGCACACACCAAGGCCCCATCCCCCTCCCTCCTTCCCTCTCTCTGCTCTTCCTTTCTCCCCTCCTCCTTCCTTTTTTCTCTTTCTGCTCTCCCCTTCCCCCAGAAAGAATGACATTTCAACATTCTTCCCACTAGATCTGTAATCCGCTCAGGATTACATGAGGTATATACTATGCATCTTTCACCTTCTGCTCTGCTCAGTTTTCATGATAATGATTCATATAACTGTATATATCACTAGGTTATGTTTCACCTGAGCATTCGTTCACCCATTCTATATTAACAGTTTGGGGATGTGATGAATATAGCTGCTATGAACATCTATTCGGAAGTCCTTGTGTGATATATGTTTTCATTTGTTTTAGGAAAACCCCTATGAGTAATTCTTGAATTGTATGATTGCTGTGTTTTTAATACTCTTTTTAAATGTTATGCTCATTGGACACATGAAGTGTTTGGAATCAGAAAAAGATTTGTTAATTCTTCACAGTGACAATAATGTGTTGTCTTCTCTTTCTCTAGGCTTATCCTCGAGGCCACACAATGAGGTCTTAGGGGAATTTTTTTCTATGCAAGTGGCTAGATGCCTCATAGGTGCAGAATGTGAGAAAGAATGATTTTTCTCCTGTGCAGCCCCACCATGTCCTTAATTGTCCTCATATCAAAATTGAGTACATTGGATTCATGCTTCTCCATTCTTGTGATGCTTTACTAAGAATAATGTCTTCCACTTCCATCCAGGTTATTGCAAAGACTGTAAAAGTCTCTATTTTTTTAATGGTTGAATAGTATTCCATGGTATACATATACCACAGCTTGTTAATCCATTCCTGGGAGCAATATTATTTTTAATGGCTCCTTTTAAAATTAAAAATATGTATTATAAAAATTATTAAGAACTTTGAAATTTTTTAATTGGCTTTTTTGAATTTGGGTAGTATCTACTGGCTCATTGCTCTGTAAATGACATTATTCCAGTTCCCAGTGTTCACAGTTCTATTATTATTTTTACATTGTCTAGCTTCATAATATTCATGTTTTGTTCAATAATCATAATTCTTGTAGTAATTTAGCTATTCCTTACTAACTCTATTTAAATAAATTCAGGGATCAGACCCAGCCCCTTTTTTAATATTTCTGTTTATTTTGATTTATCTCTTAATTGATTGGACTTTCCATTCAAGCAGCTTCTTTCAGAATGGTTCTATAGGTGTCTCCACCATTGTGTGTGTTGGGGGATGCTGGCCTGTTGCCTTCATGCTTGAAGAGCATCTTGACAGCATTACCATCCTGGGTCACCCTTATTTCCCCCCTTTAAAAAGTTTTTTGATTTTTCCATGTTGCCTGATGGCATGGCTTGTTGAATGTTTCTGTGGAGATGTCTAAGGCTAGTCTGATTTTTTTCTTCTTTAAGATGATTTTCATGTAGTCCCAGAATGCCTGGATGGTTCTTTTTTAAACCTTAAAGGTACTTCCTAGCTAGGATATGTCTTGGTGTTTGCATTTTAAATAAAATTTCCTGCCATTTTAATCTAGAGATTCCCTTTTTTTCACTTTATTTCTGGAAAATTCTTTTTAATTTAAATTTATAGTTTGCTTCTTCTATTGTGATCTCTTCCAGGATACCAGTTGTCCGTATGTTGGATAATTCATCTTCCATGTCTGTTAGCATTTCTTTATTTTTACTTCTTTGTCATTTTCACATTTATTCACTATTGTATTTTTCCTCTACGTCAGTAATTCAATTTTTAATAGTTTCTGTCCTATTACTATTTCTAATTCATGTACTATATTGCTTTGTCCTTCATATTTTTTCCCTGATATCTGAAATCTCTTTTCTTCCTTTCACTCTATTGTTTTTACATGCCATCTTTGAATAGTTTTAAAAATTTGACTCCATGTCAGGAAACAATTATGAGCTATTTCCTTTCTTCTTTGAACTGGCTTTTTCCCCTCCAGGATGGACTTATTGGTCTGTTTTACTTCCTTTCTTCCCTTGTATTGCTAGAAAATATTTTCATGATAACCATGACATTTCCTTTTATCTTTCTTGTTCTACTTGGTCTGATATGTGTATAGGTTGACTGACATTTCAACATTCTTCCCACTATATCTGAGACTTTTTTTTCCTGTGAGAGCTATTGGGTTTCTATCGAGTTTTCTAGATCCTGAAAGAAAGCCAGAGACAAGCTTGTGGGGTGTTCAGGTGAGACAAAGCGCAGCCTTCGTTCAAATTTTCCTTGGCTCTGTCTCCCTTGTTTGGAGATTTGGTTAAGCGGCCTACACTAGCAGCAGAGCACACAGGTAGGGTGTGCCTCCCACTCTCACAGGAAATGCTCTGGGGTTTTGGGCCATCTTCCCTCCAGCACAGACGGTGGAAGATTTGGCTTCTGGCTGAGGGGCAGCCTCACTACGTATTCCTCCTCTGTCCTCTGGTTCCTGCTAGAGAGGTTTCTGCTGCTCTTTGATCAGGTATCAAAAAGATATCTATTTGAATTGTTTCTATAAAGACGCAAGGATATTGGGGAAAATGATGAGGATGTTGTTCATCAGGACCTGAGGTCTCTGGAGGCAAGAATAGCAGTCAAGCTTTGCCGTACATCTCACGCCAGAATTTTCTGTTTCTTTCCTTGGTCTTGAAGACTGTGTGTGTGTATATTTCATTAGGATATATTCCTTCACTTATCTGATGGCTCTTGGTGAATTTTGTAGGTTTTTATTTTTCCCATTTGGGGGCAAAGATAAATTCCATGGGCAGTTTCCATATGCCATGCAAATCTGGAATATATGTTGATTTTTTTCCCCTATACTTCATGTGTTGATAGCAAGTTTTGAAAACAACAGATTTCAGTGGTTGCTTGGGGAGCCACTAAACCATGACTTTAGGAAGAGACAGGATGATGAGGGGAAGCATCGTTTTGGGTGGGACTATACACATTTCTATACTCAACAAAACTGGCCACAAAGTCCAGTCCACTGCTCTGCTTGCTGAGGTTTGATAGAAGGACAGATTTGGGTATAAACCAGAATGGGTTTATTTACATCTGGGATTACTGTAACAAGACATTCAGCACCTGGACACAAGAACAGAAAAAGCCTGCCTGGTATCATTAATGCATCCTGACAAGAGCCCATCTACTCCTACAAACGGATGACATCAGATCTTTCATTTCTTGAGGCCAGCGCCCAATCCCTGTTGGGTGGTCCTTAGCCGTAGTTTCTTGCACACCATTCATTATCAATACTTTTAAAAAATAAGTAGCTTTCTTGTTTTGCTTCCTACTTTTCTGTGCTACCAACTTTAGAGAAATTTTTTTAAGTCTGAGTATCCTTTCTACTCTCAGAGGCCATTTACCTTTGTGTTATTTATAAGAAATATGTAATTTTATTATAAATACACAGTCATCCTATATTTCAATTGAATTTTATTCTAGACTATTGAAATTATGAATTTCATATTAAATCACATAATACTATTTTAAATACCCATACAGCATATTATTACAAATGATAAATATTGTGTATTTTAGATATATAAATGTGTGCTAAAGTACCCACTTGTAACTGCTGTAACAACATTCAATTGAAAATACATCATTTAACATGTTAAATGAACTTATAATAGTATAGTTAAATTAAATAATATAATTTAATTAAAGATAATAATTTTGA
Source organism: Loris lydekkerianus (assembly GCA_963574355.1). Taxonomy (NCBI): domain Eukaryota; kingdom Metazoa; phylum Chordata; class Mammalia; order Primates; family Lorisidae; genus Loris; species Loris lydekkerianus. The sequence goes on along the minus strand of CAUYPK010116237.1, from coordinate 7,124 downwards.
ATTATAGCATCCTTAATAAAAGGCATGAGTATTGGTTTCTGGCCGTTTAAATGTGTGTTGTTTAGATTGGCACCAGCATTCTGGTTCCCCTATCCTTGTAAGTATTTATCCGGTCAAATTCCCTCAAGTGTCCCCAGCAGGTATGTCCCTGGCCGGGTGCCCACGGGACAGACTTGTGACCGCTCCCTCCTGGACGGTGCCTGGCCCTCCCTAGGTGCAGATCAGCTGTTGCTGTGCGGTGCTGGACGGTGGCCAGCCTCACTCACTGTCACCTACTTCCCACAGGGGACAAGTGCATGTCGGACATGCCCTACGATAGCAGCGCCAGCTACGAGAAGGACAACGAGATGATGAAGTCTCACGTGATGGACCAAGCCATCAACAATGCCATCAGCTACCTGGGGGCCGAGTCCCTGCGCCCGCTGGTGCAGACGCCCCCGGGCGGCTCCGAGGTGGTCCCGGTCATCAGTCCCATGTACCAGCTGCACAAGCCCCCAGGCGAGGGCACCCCGCGGCCCAACCACGGGGCGCAGGACAGCGCCGTGGAGAACCTGCTGCTGCTCTCCAAGGCCAAGTCGGTGGCCTCGGAGCGGGAGGCGTCCCCGAGCAACAGCTGCCAAGACTCCACGGACACCGAGAGCAACACGGAGGAGCAGCGCGGAGGCCTCATCTACCTGACCAACCACATCACGGCGCACGCGCGCAACGGGCTGGCGCTCAAGGACGAGCACCGCGCCTACGAGCTGCTGCGCGCGGCCGAGAGCTCGCAGGACGCGCTGCGCGTGGTGAGCGTCAGCGGCGAGCAGATGAAGGTGTACAAGTGCGAACACTGCCGCGTGCTCTTCCTCGACCACGTCATGTACACCATCCACATGGGCTGCCACGGCTTCCGGGATCCTTTCGAGTGCAACATGTGCGGCTACCACAGCCAGGACCGCTACGAGTTCTCGTCGCACATAACGCGCGGGGAGCACCGCTTCCACATGAGCTAAGGGGACGGGGCGCCTCGCCCTCCGCGGCAGCGCCCCCTGCTGCACCGGAGGATGCTCCGTTCCGATTCATTGTTTTGTCCCCCCCCCCTTTCTTTTCCGTTTCCTAACTTGGTTGGTTTCGGGTTTGATTTGCTTTGAAAACATGGAGGTTTTTATTATTGCGGCAGGGTGACACCAGAGCGCCCAGAACTGCTATCTCTTAGAGCTAGGGACAACCCCTGCCCTGTTACTTCCTAGAATCTCCTTCCCTAAATAATTAGTCTAAGAATGTTCGGAGAATTATATAAAACAGGCCAAAAGCTTGGGAGGGAGTTTGCGCACCAGGTGCCTTCCCCAAGTCCCCAGAAGCAGCCAGAGTGTCCCGAAATGTGTCCCTGCAGGTGAGTGAACAGGACAGGTGTGTGGCTGCCTGAGGGGTCTGGACGCAGCAAGACCAGCCAGCTGTGTGGGCCACACACTTCTAGAGCAGAAAGCCTGCACTTTTTGAGAAAATAATAATAATAATAATACTATTTCAAGTCATATTCTGCACAGGAAAATAAATTGGGGGAATAGTGTCTGTTGGGCTGCGCTGGGCAAAGAGTGGGGTGTCAGGGCCTGAATCCCGCTTTGAGGAGGATGCTGGGCCTTCTTAGGCTTGTGGCCAGTGGGGGATGAATCCAGTCTTCCTGGGGGTGTATCTGGAGAGCCTGTTACCTGCTTTTTCATTCCTGTGTTTTTAATAGCCAAAAAAGTCTACTACATTTTAAACACCAGTCCTGAAATCCGGACCTTAATTCTTTTTGAACCACTCAGACAGTAAAATTCCTCAGAAACCAAAGCTTCATTCCAAATTGTACACTCGTTTCTCGTGAATGCTAGCTGGTTCTTTCTTCCTTCCCTGCCTGGTTCTACCTAAGCCCTAAATCCTAGCCCTCATTTTAATTATGTATGTTTGTAACTACAGGCTTGGATTTCTTAGCATTAGTAAATTTCTTTCCCTACACTCAATGTGTATAATTCTTGTTTTAAAACCCATAAAATGACTTAGAATGATGGTTAATTTTTAGATGAATGATATATGTGAAGCCCAGTATCTCCATCCCTAACACACAGAACTCACCTGTTTGAAACTAAACTTTCAAATATGCTGACACTCTTTACCATGCAAAGCCATGTGTGTGTCCACACACAATAAGATGAGTGGTTCTGTAGCCTTTATTGCTGAAGGTTATTGGAATTTACAGAGAAACTGACCAATCCAGATTATAGAGGGTAGTGCCAGCAGGTGTCCTGGGACAGAGCAGAGAGCTGCTGGAGGTGAGAACTCTGCCGCTCCATGCTAAGACATCAATGTACTGAGGCCCAAGCAGGGATTCTAGCCCCGAGCAGGAAGAGTGTTCCTCCAGCTTAATCCTATCATTAATGTCTTTACTCTCAACCAAAGAAGAATATACAATCTCCAATATTTATGGTAATTGTCTTTGTGAAAACTGTCCCAAGGTAAACATGAAGAAACAGAAGGCAAATTGTAAATAAGCATCTATTTCGTCGTGTGATCTAAACCAGGGATTCTGAGTCTAAACACTGTTGACATGCTGAGCGGGGTCATTTGTCATGGGCAGTCTCTTCTGTACACCCTGGGATTCCTAGCAACACCCCTGGCTGCTTCCCAGCATACAACAGGAGCAGCCCCAGGTGGTGTTGCCACATGTTCCCTGGGGGAGGGATATCACTCCTGGTTGAGAACCACTGATCTGAATGAATTATAAACCAATCGAAGGGCCTGGGAAACCTTCCAAAAATAAAAGCACTTGAATTTTCCCAGTCAGCAATATCAATCCTGACCTGTTCTCCTCTGGAATCATCATAAATTCCATAAATGAATTATTCCCTCTTCAGCCTTCAAAAATATTTTTTCTTATGGACATTTGAGTTTTGTAGAAGGGATGGAATTTATAAAAATACCATTCTTGAGTCATAGATGTCTTTGCAGAATTCTGTGGCATTTTGAAACTGGAATAAACAAAGTTGTAGAAATTTAAACTCTGCCACATCAGTGTGCAGAGTGAAGGGGGGAGGGGGGACACGGGCCGTGGACAGCTTTCATTCAATATGCAATTATAGAGAAAGATCCGCCTTATCCGAATTAATATCTTCAATGGGAGCATCTCTGTAGTCTCCAGTTTGCTAGCAAATTTCACCTATCCTTTTCTTTTCCCTCCATCCCATAGAATCAGTTGGTTGAAGGGAGTTACTCGTTTAAGTGTCATTCGAAGAAAGTCTAAACCAGAACTGTAAATAGGGGCTCCAGGAATTGTTTTCTAAAATGCTTTGCCCTTTCCTCTCACCCCCTTTTATAGCCACTATAAATGTCTATTTACATACCTTTGGTTGTGGTTTTATATTGTAACACCATTTTTCTTTGAGACTATTGTATTTAAAGTAAGGTTTCATATTATGTCAACAAGTAATTAAGTTATGTTTGAAAGGTGGCCATCCATATTATGTACCAAAAGTTGCTGAAGTTTTCTCCTAACTGGTAAAAATAGGATTTTGCATGACTTCACACTTTCTGTTCCGTGGTTTGTTCTGTGTGTGATGAGTGAGTGTGTGTCTTGGGAACCGCTGTGTACTGCCATGTGCCTAGATTCCACGCAGCCTCATTGTGTTTAAAATAAATACCAGAGACAGGAAGCTCGTCAGTAGCAGGGTGACCTGTTGATTATAGCTAGAAATCACTATTTCATTCCTCTCCCTCCCTGTCACCCCAGATTCCCAGGAGGTGGATAAAGCCTCACCTCTGCTCCTTGCCCCACGTTTCTTCTGTCATTTGTACCTAGATGGTGTGATTGTCCTAATTCCAGAGTCACTAAAAATCATTGCATTACCACCAAAGGGCATGTCCCTGCACCAATTGCTTCAGTTACCAGCATGTTCCATTTCAAATTTAGAATCAACCACATAATAAAATCTTAGAATCTTCATTGAGAAAGAGAGCTACCTGAGACGTGGGTTTATTTTACAGGTCCCCCCCCCCCCCCAGTGTTGTGCTTTTTTTCTTGCTCTGTTCTGTTTTGATGGCACTGTGACTCTTGTAGCACCCTCTTCTTGCCAAAACAAAAGCCGGAAGAACTGGATTTAATATGGTCACGACGCAAGTGTGTTTCTCTCTTCTTCAGTTCTAGCAATAATGAATGGTCAACTCTATTTAAAATCCAGATCGCTCTCTCTTATTTTATTTTTTTTTATTTTAAAATGAACCAAAATTAGACTTATTTAAGATGTTCAGGCATCAGGAAAAAAAGAAGCACATATACTTTTGGTGCAATGGCACTCACTGTGAACACATGTAACCAGATTTTAATATGCAATATTGTTTCCAATACTTTCTAATACACTTTTTTATAATGTTGTGTGTGGTGACTGTTAAAGTTGGATTTGTTTGTACCCAGTACAGCGTTAGTTGTTCAACTGCCCGTCTGGCAAGTGAATGCACAAGATTGTAAATGAGAAATCGCAATTGTCTTTCCAGTCTGCCTCGATGATGATGTTAAATTACTGATGTTCAGCTGTGAACACTGGATGGAAAAGAGTACCACTGGATGTATGGGAAAGAGTGTCCTTTTGTACACATTTTGAAATGTTTCTTCTGTAGTCATAGAACAAATAAATGCAACAAATAACTCTGTCTGCCCTATCCCATCCAGTCCACATCACATGCAGTTCAATCCCAGGAAGAGGGGATGGGCCTTGGGGCAGTTGCACTGTGAGTTGGAGATACAAATAAATCATTTAGATGCTGTGTTGTTGCCAGCATGGCAATTCAGCTCAACGGACTGACACCTCCTGTCTATAACTGTGCTGGGCTTGGGAATTCTAAATGCACAGTCATGAGGGCACGTGTAAGTAGAGAAGGGCTTTTCCAGCTTCCATAGCACACCCCAGAAGTCCTGTGAGGGGCCCCCGCCCCACATGGTGGGAGGACAGTGACTGCAGCTTCAGGGTAGTCACTTTGCAAAGCTGTGCTCTGGGCCAGGGGTGCTGGTGCTGGGAGACTCATCCTGGCTCTGCTGCAGAGCTGAGCTTTTGCAAACCCTCCATGTGGGGAAAATCCTTTGTCCCTTCAGATGAATACTCAGACATCATTTGGGTTAAGATCTAATAAATAAAGGGAGGTGGCTAACTTTTTGTGGCATATTGGATCCAAACAAGGTGAAAGTCCAGTGAGACAGAGTATGTAGCGTTTTACATCAGCATCAGTGCCCAAAGAGGACTTTCCAAAATAGCTTTTTCCAAGGTAGCATTTTTTGAAGAACTTTTTAGATCACCTCACTGAAGGAGAATGTTGTTCATATATGTGTGTGTGTGTGTGTACATACATATACACACATATATATGATGATACACCCATTTAAAAAAGTGTTCCACCATTTTATAGCTACACCTTAGGTATTTCTCATCACAGGGCAAAAGAATAAAGAATACACTTATTTTAAAATAATGTGGGCTCACATGCAGAGGAAAAAATAATTCAGTAGGATGGGAGATTGGAAAAGAGGATGAGGAACTTGCCTGGGTACGTCTGCAGAGCTGTGTGACACAGCTTCACTGACCGGATGAGGAACTTGCCTGGGTACGTCTGCAGAGCTGTGTGACACAGCTTCACTGACCAGTGCCTGGGCCCGCTAAGTAAAGATGCATGGTTACCAGTCGCTGGCCAGCAGGTCCTTGAAATTAGAGAGTTTCCAAAACTGTTCTAAGACCCATGGTAGGACGTTTTAAGTGGTCATTCGATGCTGTGAGCCTTGGGTATTCACCTACCCCCTTCTGGTCTGCTAAAGAGGCACTGGAAACAGCCTCTTCTCTGCATTTTGCTTCTGTTCCTGAGACAATGTAATACAAAAAAAAAAAAAAAAAATTGTTTAAGAGAACAAATAAAAGTTCAGCTGTATTTTAAATGTTAGTGTGGAATTTGGGAATTAGGAGCTGAAGATCAGGGTTAGGAGCCCATTTCCGATAGATTTATCACTTTCTATCAAAATAAGACCTCTTGGAGGTTTTGTGACTCCTTGAGAAAGCCTCCCATTCTCGTGGAAAGGACACGAATTGTCAAGGCACAAAGTCCCTTTGGCTGTTTCCAAAGTCACGTCTTTTTTTTTTTCTTTTTTTAAATGGTCTCTCAACTCCAACCCGGGGCGAGGCACAAAAGAGACACTCCAGGAATCAGGCCATTGGTCAAAGACTTAGAGGACGTTCTCAGGCAACTGAATCCAGAATTCCCCATTCCCACAAAGCCCAGAGCATCATTCTGAAAACTTCTGGCCTGTTCTCTGCACCAGAACCGTGCAGGGCAAAGCCGGGGTGTTGCTGCTGCCTGTGCAGCTGCTGTGTTCTCTGCCTTTTCCCAAATCCTGCACCCCTAACTTCCTCTAAGAAGGCAGAAAGGGATTCCCTTTGGATCCTAGAATATTGGCACTGCACTCAGCATCCCAGGCTCCCACTGGCTTCTTCCACTATTAACCCAGCCTGAGCAAACCAAATCCCCAGTTGTGGGCTGCCACGAGATTCCTCCTGACTCCAGCCTTGCCTGGATGCCAATGCCTGGGCCCATCTCCCATGACTTTTTCAAATGCTGCTCAGAATCACATGAGTGGTTGTTAAAAATGCAGGTTCCAGAGTCCCTTGCAGAACATTCTGGAACTGGAGTTCTTGAGGCAGCCCTGCAAGCAGGGGTGCAGTCTGTGCTCCATGGCGTGCTCAGCTGACTCTTGGTCCCACTCTACCTGCAACAGTTGCAGCGTGGCTGCTCTTCCTGAGCCCAGCCCCACTTTTGAGTGGGGAGAAATAATTAATAGTCTTTTTTCCTCTCTCCTGAGTTTGAAACAACCCTGATAAAGACAAAAGAATCACAAAGTGGGAAATGAAAATACTAATGTCAGTTACTCATAAAACCTCTTGGACACAGCTTAAATATGTGGGTACCGGGGGTTTCTGACACTCACCCTGCATTGGACAGACCCACCTGCCTCGCCACAGGCAGCACCTAAGCTCAGGCACTCCCAGCAAAGGCTGAGCCCCTTCCCTGCAAGGAGAGGGAGAGGGGACCAGCATCCACACCCTACAGGCAGCACCTAAGCTCAGGCACTCCCA
>CAUYPK010116236.1:0-26796 GCA_963574355.1 Loris lydekkerianus | reverse complement strand
ATACATTTGTGGATCAATGGGCATTTGGGCTTTTTCCATGACATAGCAATTATGAATAGGGCTGCAATAAACATTCTGGTACAAATATCTTTATTATGATTTGATTTTTGGTTTTCTGGGTATATGCCCAGTAGAGGAATTACAGGATTGAATGGCACAGCTATATTTAGATCTCTAAGTGTTCTCCATATATCTTTCCAAAAGAAATGTATTAATTTGCATTCCCACCAGCAGTGCAAAAGTGTTCCCTTTTCAGAGAATATGATTTAAAAGTGGTTGGGATTTGGACACAAGCAGTAAGGAAGAAAAAGAGACAGGCAGTTGTCTGGGTTAAATCGCACACGAACTTTTTGGATACCCTGTATTTAAGATTCTCTGAGAGCACTCATGCCAAATGCTGTAGTACTTCGTTAGAAAATAAAAGTATCCTGAGCATTTTATGATGTTGCCCTCAAGAATTAGATACCCCCATTTTGCAGGCTGATTAGGAAAATTACTACTTGGAATCCAACACATATAGTTCTGATCCAGTGATATACCCAGAATATTTATGGTATAATATTTTTAAAATATTATTGCTAGATAGAATGTCTATAAAATATCAACTTTTTTTGTTTGTTTGTTTTTTGTTTTTGGAGGCCACCTAAAATGTATTAGGCCCATGAAGTAGGTCTATCTGTGCATGAGTCTTGGAGCATATACACATGGCCTATGAGTCTGCGATACTTACTTTTGCTAAGCCTCAATTTCCTCATATAAAATAAGGATGATAATAATGGAAAATAATCAATATTTATGGAGTGGTTTTTTTTTGTTTGTTTGTTTGTTTTTTTTTGTAGTTTTTGACTGGGGCCAGGTTGGAATCCGCCACCTCCAGTATATGGGGCCATGCCCTACTCCTTGGAGCCACAGGTGCCACCCTTTCTGGAGTGTTTTTATATGTTCTAAGCATTTGTGTAACAACTTATTTAGTTGATTAATAGCCTCAAGGTGTGTTATTTTCATCCTTGTTTGCAGACGTCAGAGCAGTGTGTCAGAGAGAAAAAGTTACTTACTCATGATCACATAACTAGAGGTGCAGGTGGGATTAGAACTCAGGCAGTCAGGCTCTAGGTCTGAATGAAAGCAGTTAACACTATTGTTTTTACATCCTCTGTGCTAGGCATTGGCCTAAGCTTTTTGTACACCATGAGAAAGGAATTATCTTTATCCTATTTTATGAATAGAAAACTAAACTAAACCCAGCACTAGGCTGGGTGCTTGTAGTTCAAGCAGCTAAGGTGCCAGCCATATACACCAGAGCTGGTGGATTTGAATCCAGTCCTGGGCCTGCCAAACAACAATGACAACTACAACCAAAAAATAGCTGGGCATTGTGGTGGGCGCCTTTAGGCCTAACTACTTGGGAGGCTGAGGCAAGAGAATCCCTTAAGCCCAGGAGTTGGTAGTTGCTATGAGCTGTGATGACACAGCAGCACTCTACCCAGAGTGACAGCTTGAGGCTCTGTAAAAAAGAAAGAAAGAAACAAAGAAAGAAAAGAAAGAGAAAAGAAAACTAAGCATGGAAAAGTTAACTGTCTTGCCCAAATTGACACAGCTAGTGAGGGCTGAGCCAGATTCACACTGTCTGGCTCCAGGGTTTGTGCTCTTAATCTCCAAATAAGAAAATTCATGTGATGGATTTAGCACAGCACCTAGCACAGAGAAAATGCTCAGTAAAGAACAATTATCAACCAGGAAGCCCTAAACTGGTAAATGAGAGATCCTTTACAAATAGCATGTTCTGTACAGGTAAACATGTTTTAATACATGTTTTCTGATGCCATCGTTTGGTTTTATATAATTTTATTCATTCATGCATTCATTCAGTTTTGCCTTTCATGGTACTTTTAAGGTGCCAATAACATGCAAAGTGTTCTGGGATGGGACCTGTAGACACCTGTTTGAATAAAAGGTCTTTGAAGTTAAAGAAGCACTACTAATCAACTTTTAAAAATTCTGTGTTAGCAACTGAGTTTTCTAACTAGATAATTTCAGTTGTTTGAAAGGGTCTCTAATTCTGGGATTTGGTGATGCCTACTGCTATGCCATTCAGCTCTTTTAGGCTAAGTTTTTGCACCTATCTCGTAACATCTTCACACATGTAACTTTAAAATGCTTTATCTTTTAATCTGGAAACTGTGTGTTATAAATCTTATAGCTTTTCACTTAATGTCCTGTTATTTCCTTAAATATTTAAGAAACACAACTTCTATTCCAAATGCCCCTTTGCTTCTGTAAAGTGGAGGGAATCTGTACAGCCTAAAAAGCAGACTTCAGAATCAGAATGTGTGTTCAAGGCCAGTTCTCTGAGCAATTTTATCACTAGCAAGTTATTTAACTGAACTGAACTGTAATTTCCTCATGTATGGAATGGGGATAGTAATTTCTACCCTGTAGGATTGTTGGGTGATTAAGTGGCAAAGATAAAACTTCTAACACAGTGTTCAGCCCCTCTAAGGGATATGTTTGGGTACTTCAGCTGTTATTAGTCTTTTCATTTAAAAAAGTATAATTTCATTGGTTTTTGGTTTGAAATCACAAGAATTTGATAATTATTTTTCTAAAATTAATTTTCCTTTGCCTAAATGAATCTTTGCCCCCCAGTTTGTCAGATAGTTATGGAAATTGAGTGATGCAATGTAATTTTAGCCTGATACAAACACCTGTTTTAAGGAGAATAACTTCTCACTAGTAAAATAGATTAGGTAGGATGTCAGTAGGGAAAAAATGACCTAAATTGAATTTTAACACAATAAAAAGAGTAAAGGTAAGAATTTAAAAAAGAGATTTCAGAACCTATGTGGATAAGAGAAGAATCAAAACAATGACTATTGAACCCAACATTGAAAATTATAAAATCAAGCATGACAGTGGCCTTGGAAATTGCAATCCACTAAGAAATAATAATTAACCTGTCAGAAAAAAAGAAAAAAGAATTAAAAAAATAAAATTACTAATCAATTGACTCTTACCATTTGAGATGCCCTCCAAAGTCAAAGGGAGACCTGCAATGCCCACCATAATAATCTCCACCACAGCATCGCTGCTAGGTGGTCAGCCAGCCTTTCTTTCTAGGGAGAAGGAGGCTACTTCTTTGTCGAGTGTCATAAAGCAGTCTGATTGCTACAGAGTACTCTGTTCATCTCACCCATGTGTGTAGTCACAAAATCTGCCATCCTCAGGAAACACATTGAGTGATCTTATCTTTCATAAGAAAGTCCTCAAATAATCAAAGATGATTCTTCCTCAAATTAAATATCCTTTTCTCTCTTAATTTTTCTCTACAGGTTGCCAATGTTTCCCTCAGAATGTAGAGTGCAAAACAAAAATGACTGACAAGTATTTTGTCATACAAACTGTTGTCAAGCCAGAACTTCTGTCTCTTACTGCCATGCAGGTTCTTTGTTTTCCTACCTAAAAGCAGATCATTTTGTTAATTCTTGAATTAGAATTTAAACTCAGGTCCATATGATTTCACAGATACGCTTTTCCTAGCACCATATTATTCCACTATAATCCAGAGACTAGACTTCTGACTGTAATGCTTTTATGCATTTCTGTGTTTTCCAAATTTTAGCTCAATTGTTCAAACTCAGGACTCTGCCTTTTTTTACCCAGGCACCGTCCTGCCATTCAACACAGACAATTCTTTATGATCTCAGCCAATAGCCCTCAGATATTTATTTGGAAGAAAGCAGGAGTGAGGGTCCAGGTTGTTGCATTTTTAAGTTTTCTTCTATTTTGTTTAGAATAATTCCAACTCACAGTGGGGTAATCATATCAGCAATACCTTATAGAACCAAAAACATCTGAATCAGACATTTTTGCAGAATTTATTTGTTTAAAATGGAGTTGGAATTATTTCAGGATCAGATGGTTAAAGGTCTTTACGCAATGTATTCTTTTTCTTAATCAGAAAATCCTATAAGTCCCTCAACGTATATGTGTTTACCAAAAATTTTCATGAGAATTCTCATCCATTTTCTAAACAATAGAAATAAAAGAAACAGGTGTTTCCAGACATTTTTAAACAAGAAGACCTTTTAGAATCATGTTTTTCATTTTTTAAGACAGGTAGCTTGCTTACTATCAAATTAATAGCTTATTTTCTTATTATATATTACTCACAGAAATGAATGTTTTCCTTAACAATATTTAGCAGACATATTTACAAAAGCTAACTAATGTCACACTTGTGAGAAATTTCCTGAGGATTTTCTTGTTTCCGAGTTTCGAGGGCAGTGAGACTGCATGATACCTAATGACTGAGAGGATTAATTTACGTTATACTTAGAAACATCACCTCCCACATGCTATACCCAAGTTCTAGCCAACAATTTTAGCTTTTGAAAAAACAGCTTTCTTTTCTTTACCTAATACCCTCAAACCCTCCCTTGGTTTTTTATTTTTGTTTGTTTGCTTTTGGTTTTGTTTGTTTGTTTGTTTGTTTTAGGTTTGGTTTTTTAATCATCATTTTATTTTGAACAATGCTACTGTGAAATTCTATTTTTTTTTCTTATTTATGATAATAGTGTGATCTGCCCTAACATATTAATTGATCTCTGTTCCTTTCATCATCTTTATTTTCTCATAAATATAAATAAATGAATTCTGCAGAGTGCAATGAGAAGTTTGATATAGTTGAATATTAGGAAATTCAATATATTGGTGCATATTTTGAAGTAATAGCATGGAAATCACTTAAAAATAGATAGATATTACAGTAATTTATGCTTCAATATGCATTTATCAGTCACAGGAGTACATCAAAAAATTCTTGTTGAAGCTTTTGCATTTCCTGCCTTTATTCTTCAAGTTGCTTTGAAATGTGAGAGAGAAGCATCACAGCTGCTGGCCAAAGAGCTGCCAACTAGGACATATGTTTAAAGCAGAGAATGGTGCTAGATTCTTGCTGAAAAGAACAACTGAGCTGTTAGCCTCATAAATAACAATAAAAAATGGAGATTGTTGAATGATACTGAGATTCAGAGAAGTAGAGAATGAAAGAATCTTAATGGTAGAAAAGGATCTTTCGTTACATCTATTAAGAAGATTATCTGAGACCTTGACTCAAATGCCTTCCTGGCAGGTGATATAAACTAGTGACATTCCAGGTGACTGGAATGCACAGATCTATCCACAGGAAGGTTCAGGGCTACCATGTTGCTATCAGGAATGCAGGCTGTGCTGTGCACCCTCAGATTTCTTGAGAAAAGAGATTTGGACTTTAATGGGTGGCTATGCACAACTGCACAAATTGTGAAAAGTTCAGGTGCGCAGCAAACCAGACAAAAGATTACACAAAGGCTAAATCTGATCTATTGACAGACAGTTTCCAACATCTGGTTTAAACTGTTAGAATGCTTTTATCATCATTATTATTATTATTATTATTATTAATCACTGAATTAACATCTATTTCTCAGTTGCTTTGATTCCTTAGATCTTAGATCATGTAGAATGAATGTAATCATTACCCCTGCACATAATAGGGTGTCAAATACTTAAAGTTACTTATCACATTTCTTTACCTAAATTTAGGGCATAGGGGGCTGAAGAAATAAATTAGGTTAGTCTGTAATGAATGAATGATCATGAATGTGAGGTGGCCCTTAGTTCTCACTTATCTCCCTTCTGAGGGCTGACAGTAATTTGATAATTCATTCTACAATTTTGCCTTGAATCAAGATGACTGGTCTATTCTTTGGAGAATCTTTCAATATCAGACCTACTTGGTGGAGAGTTCTAAAGGCCTGTCACCCATGGATGATTCCTGCCACATCCTTGAACCATGAGAGTATGACTGGCAGGGCATTTGGAGGATGGGATCCCAAAATAGTCTGTTGTGTCTATACCTGGTGCTCAGGACGCTTGGAGGGAATTCAGTCTCTTGGTGACTTGATGAGCTTTAGACTATATCCTCTCTCACTAATTCCCTGAGTGTGGCTCAGTGCCCATAGCTCAGTGAGTAGGGCACCAGCCACATACACCAAAGCTGGCAGAGTCAAGCCTGGCTCGGGCCTGCTAAACAACAACGACAACTGCAACCAAAAAATAGCTGGGCATTGTGGCAGACACCTATAGTCCCAGCTACTTGGGAGGCTGAGGCAAGAGAATCACTTAAGCCCAAGAGTTTGAGGTTGCTGTGAGCTGTGACACCACAGCACTCTACCAAGGGTGACTTAGTGAGACCATGTCTCAAAAAAAAAGAAAATTCCGTGTGTGTGTGTGAGACTGGGATCTACATGTACTTAACTGAAGGGATGATGCTTAAGAGTGAGCAATAAAGAGTTATGATGCCACAGCACTCTACCAAGGGTGGACATAGTGAGACTGTGTCTCAAAAAAAAAATATTCCCTGTGTGTGTGTGTGACTGGGATCTATGTGTATTTGACTGAAAGGATGATGCTTAAGAGTGAGCAATGAAGACTACCAAATTTGTGCTGTGCTCAGTTCTGCGTGGTTTACATGCATGTGTGTTAAGTCACCTAATTCTCGCAATGACTCTCAGATATTAGCCTTGATTTTTTCAAACAAGGGAGCTAAGGACAAGGAACTTACCCAAGTTCACACAGTTAATCCATGACAAATCAGAGACTCTAACCCAGGCAATTGACTCCAGGGTTTGTACATCCTTCTTCCTACAGCCTGGGTCTTCACTAACAGCTGAAACTCCATCACAGATTGGGACTGGAGTTTGGTAGATCCACCACCCTGACCCACTCTCTGCGTTGGCCCTACCCCAACGTGGCTTCCCCACCCACTTCACACCACCTCTATGCCTGACCTCAAAGACAGGGAAGACCCTGCTGGGGGCTCCTGCGTGGCCAGGGAAGCCTTGTTGCTTGTCCCTGACCAGTCAGTCTCACTCTTCTCTCATCACAGCCAGCATTGAACTCCAGGCCTCCTAGTCTCAGTCCACCCTGGCTTTAGGACTTGCCATTTGTGCTGGGTTCCTCTGTCTGCATTTAAACTGTGGCTGGACTTGACGAGATGTTACTTTCCAGCACTTAAGGCCTCATGCTGTCCTGGTCCTGCTGAACCTCAAACCAGCATGGCATTGCGTTGGATTCCACAGCCCAATGGCTATCCAACTTGAATATGTTAAGGTAGCTCTCTGAGGCTTACCCCTTAGTCAAGTGGAGAAATGACTTAAATCATGTTTATTGGGTTATGAGGATTAAGAAGCAACATATCTAAAATGCCTAGTACATAGTAAGTGTTTGAAGGATACTTCTTATTCTGAAGTGGGCCATCCTAGACCATGACTTGAAGGACGAACATTAGAGAAGCAGGACTGCGTGGAAACCACGTGCTAAGAGGATGGCAGCCAATTTCCCACATGGGCAGTGGCCATGGTATGAGCAGCAACATTGGAATGCCTGCAAAGAGGCTAGCAGGTTAGAAAGTAGAAATTTTCAGGCCTCTTCATTCTTATTTAAGTATCTCCTTTGAAAGGCTACTTTAACTTACATTCCTGGGGCCATAGCATGTCTAAGGTAAGGCTGTGACACCTAAAGCCTGTATTTCTCTACCTCAAAAGCTATTGTTAAATGTGGGGAAATGTAAGTACTGTGTGTGACTTGGTTCTGAGCAGTTTTACTACTGTTGCCTACAAGTAACAAAAACTGAGTACAGATTGCAGGAACCCAGTGGCAGGCAGCAAGCCTTGGAGAGAAAGAGGCCATGCACCCACACGGGACCTCTTGGATCAAGGTGGTCATATTCTGTCTTAAAAGTGCCAGTGGCTCAGTTCTCCCCTCTCCTTTTGCAGTTTTTGGACTTGTCTTCACAAATCAAGTTAGCTCCTTCTTTCCACATCCTTTCATTAGGTAGGCCTTCACTTTTTCTAAGTGGTAACATCCTATATTTACTATAACTTTTTTTTACTCTTATATCCTTTTGTTTGTTTAATTAGGAATGTTCGTGCTCTGATTACAATATAATGGGGGTTTCAGGTGACTTCCTTAATCTTGTTTTTTTCCACAAACATTATTATTTTTAGAGTGCTGTTTAGCAGCAAGATAGATTTCTTAGAAATGCTGTTCTGAGATAAGCAAAGGCACAAATAATTCCCTTACTTGTTCAGTCAGATGAAATCCCCAAGAGACTTGTTAAACATAGAACTCGCCCCAGAGCTGATTCAGAATCTATGGGGGATAGCTCCGGAAATCTGTTAACATGTGACCTGGCTGATTGGATTATGCAAATTGGAGAAATTGCCCTACTGAGGCTGGAAACAGTTATGCTTTTTTTTTACATCAAGATTTTTATCTTTCTATCTCTCCCTCCCTCCCTTTCTCTCTGTCTCTCTCTCTTTCTACCTTTCTATCTTTCTGTTGTTGAGGCAGGGTCTTACTCTATCACCCAGGCTGGAGTACAGTGGCATGATCACATCTCCCTGCAGCCTCAACTTCTGGGCTCAAGCTTTTCTTCTGCCTCAGTCTCCTAAGCAGCTGGAACTATCAGCACAGACCACAATGCCTGGCTAGTTATTCTGTTTTTATAGAGTAATGGGGGTCTTGCTCTTTCTTGCTGCAGGGCAGTCTCCAACTGTGTGCTCAAGCAATCCTCTTGCCTATCACTGCGTTAGGATTACAGATGTGAGCCACTACACCTGGCTTTATTTTTATGTTAACGCAGTAGTGCTTTCAGTTAAAGCCACTCCTTTTGATTAATTAGTTACAACTATACTATCTTATGATTTAAATTATTCTGCTCTACTTCACTGGTCTGGTTTTTTTGCAATGGTTTTTTCCAAGTCAAGTCTTCACAGACTTCATTTGTTCACAGCAACAATGAAACCAAGCAGCCTGTATAAAGGATCTGCTCATATTTTCTATAGTATATTATCAGATATGATATAGTAATAAAAATTTTCTGTTTAAATGATATGGACAGGACAGGAGAGGTTTAAGTGCAAATCTTGTGAAGGATTTCAGATGAAGGACAGAATAAATAAATGTGATGGAGGAAAGAATGCTTATCAATAGAACCTTTCATGCAATTAAACAGAAAGGTGCCTTACATTTAGAGGTAGTTTCTATTTATTTGTTTTAGCATTTCTTGTTTGCTTCCTTGGTCTAGTCCTGAATTTTTTAGAGAGAGAATTTCATTTTGTTTATTTTCCTTGCTTGAAATAAAGTATAGGAAAGACACATGATAAGACTATCATAAAAGACTTGTTGTAAACTGAGTAATTTGTTATAATACTCTGGAAACTCTGAGTACTAAAGATAAACCAACTCATAGCAGCAATGTCTGAATTCCAGACGTACTTTTCTTCCATAAAAACCTTGTTCATTACTGTTCTACTTTCACCTCTGAGTCCAGAAACCCCACCGTTTATACCAACGTTCAACTGGATTTATTGTTACTTCCTCTGCTTATTAAAAGGAAACATAATCTATACCAGCCTATGAGCAACAAGAAATTGTTTTTGAATTAATAACACTTCACTTTTTGCAATGATTTAAATGCTGATAGAGGAAGGAATTTGAAAGCACAGCAGTTAGGGTTGATCATCATGAAGAACTAAAGCAAAAGTTTAAATCAAGGGCAGCCTTGAACTCTGGCTCTCATGGTCACACCAGTAATTCTGTAACTCAAACAATAAAGTACTCTTCTCCCCCACAGGATCTGGGGGAAGCCATCTGGTGCTGTGCATTAGATGATAATATGTTATTTTCAGCCTTAACTTCAACTGGGACCCTTCACACTTGTAGAACTGATCATAAAAATGAGTTTTATCGTGGTCTAGTTGTTTTCATCATTCCTAAGTAGAGAGTCTTGGACGTGTGAAAATGTTTGGAGAGCTGGTACTGCCATTTAGGGAGTTATTCTTATGCCATTTTCAGTGAGTCAGGTCAGAATTTCCTGGCTGTTCTCTCCACCTTCTACAAATACATGAAACACTAGCAAAGCCCCTTTCACTGGCAAACACGTCCTTTGTTAGATACATGATATGATTGAGATATCAGAATTATTTCACATGAGCCATATTGTAAGTTACCTTAATGAGATTGAGGCAGAGCCAAGACCAACAGGAACTCTGATAATTTAGAATTTTAAATGTTTGCAGGTTTCTCTCCTTTCCACCATTTTAACCAAACATTCCTTTCTCATTTCCACCTGTCTACATCCGCCTAAAAGGATTCACAGTTGTGGTTGATGCCCAAGTGCCCCAGGCAGGTCTGGGACATTCATTCTCCCCCATGCTTGGTGTTATGGTGGCTGACAACTTTCAGCAGAGGCCCTGTGCAGGCAGGGTCCTCACCCAAAGTCACGTCCCTTCCTGGAAGAAGCCATTCCATTAAAAAGTCACAGTTTTCCAACCAATTTCAAGAATTGAGCCTTTTTTTAGAATAGAGCCTATATATTATACAAACACATCTTGGAGTATTGTAGACTTCATTCCAGACCACCTCGGTAAGGCAAATATCACAATAGAGCAAGTCACACAAACTTTTTCATTTACCAGAACCTATAAAATTATGTTTTTACTATGTGGTAATCTATTAAATGTGTAAACAATATACACACTTTAATTGAAAATTACTATAGTGCTAAAAATAAGTTAACACTCATCTGAGTCTTCAGCGAGTTGTCATTCTTTTGCTGCTAGAGGACCTTGCTTGAATGTGGATGACTGCTAACAGATTGAGGTGGTGGTTATGGCAATTACTGGAAATAAGACAAAAAAGGAAGTTTGTATTTGACCCACAGTAGAACTTTTTTCAAAATTGGGGCCAATTTTTTCACACCTTGCTGCTCTATTGTTTCATTAACTAAGTTGATCAAATGCTCTACATTCTTTGTTGTTGTTTCAACAGTTTTCACAGCATTTTCACCAAAGTAGATTCTATTTTAAGAAACTTCTTTCTTTCCTCATCCATAAGAAGTGACTCCTACTCCACTCAAGTTTTATCATGAAACTATAGCAATTCAGTCCCATCTTCAGGCCCCACTTCTAATTCTAGTGCCCTTGCCATTTCTATCACATCTGCAGTTACTTCTCCCACTGAAGTCTTGAACCCCTCAAAGTCATCCATGAGGGCTGGAATCAGTTTCTTCCAAACTCCTGTTAATGTTCCATAAAACACAAATGCTCTTAATGGAATCTACAATGGTATTTCAATTTACTTTGCCCAGATCTAACAGGGGAATCACTCTATCTATGGCAGCTAGAAGTTTAAATATTCCTGAGATAATAATAAGACTTAAAAGTCAAAATAGCTCCTTGATCTGTGGGCTACAGAATGGATATTGTGTAAGCAAGCATGAAAAAATAACATTAGTCTTCTTGTAATCTCCATCAGAGCTCTTGGGAAGGTGTACTGTCAATGGACAGTAATATTTTAAAAGGAAAATATATTTTTTTCTGAGTAGTGGATATCAACAGTGGACTTAAAATATTCGGTAAAACATATGTAGATGTGCTATCATCCAGGCTTTGTTTTTCCATTTCTAGAGCACAGAAGAATAAATTTAGCATAATTCTTTTATGCTAGGATTTTCAGACTGGAAAATGATTATTGGGTTAGACTTAAAGTCTCCAGCTTCATTATTTCATAACAAAAGAGTCAGCCTGTCCTTTGAAGTTTTGAAGTCAGTCATTGACTCCTTCTCTCTAGCTATGGAAGTCCTAAACAGTATCTTTTTCCAACAGAAGGTGATTTCATCTACATTAGAAATCTGTTGTTTGTTGTAGCCACCCTTATAAGTTATCTCAGCTAGATCCTCTAGGTGACTTGTTGCAGTGTCCAGTTAGTCCTTGTTGTTTTCACCTTGCACTTTATGTTATGGAAGTGAATTCTTTCCTTAAACCTCATGAACCAAACTCTGCTAGCTTCCAACTTTTCTTCTGCAGCTTCCTCGCCTCTCCTGGCCTTCACAGAACTGAAGAGAATTAGGGTCTTGCTCTTTATTAGGCTTTGGCTTAAAGAAAGGTTGTGCCTGGTTTGATCTTCTATTCTGACCTCTCAAACTTTGTCTATGTTGGCAAAAAACCTATTTCATTTTCTTATCATTCTTGTGTTCAATGGAGTAGCAGTTTTAGTTTCCATTGAGAAAGTTTTATCTGCATTCACAAGTTGGTTATCTCTTTGGCACAGGAGGCTTATTTTCTAGTCTATTTTGGCTTTTGACATGCCATCCTCGTTAAGATTAATCATTCTTTTGATTTTAAGTGAGAGATTTCAACTCTTTCTTTCACCCGAACACTTAGAAGCCATTATAGGGTTATTAAATGGCCTAATTTCAATAGTTTATTTCTTGGAGAATAGGGAGAGACTGAGGATGAGGAGAGTAATACGAATGGCTCATTGGTGGAGCAGTCAGAGCACATACAATGTGTAGCAAGTAAGTTTGCATGCTCATTAAATAGTAACATCAAAGATCACTGATCATAGATCTCTTTAACAAAAACAATAATAATAAAGTTTGAAATATTGTGAGAACTATCAGAATGTGACACAAAGACAAGAAACAAGCCGCACATGCTATTGAAAAAGTGGTGCTGATAGACTTGCTCTATGTGGGGTTGACAAAAACCTTCAATATGTAGAAGCTGCAAAATAAAATAAAGAGGAGCACAATAAAACAAGGTATGTCTACATGAGGGAGAGGTCAAGAATTCTGGAGGGAAAATGCTCAACATTCTGATGGTAACTGTATGTAATAATGATTCCCCCAATTCTTCCCCAAAGACACCTATAGATGTTTATTTGTGTAGCTGCTCAATAAAAAAGTGAAGAATATGTAATTTCAAGGTCTTCTGGACGTGGAGGCTATAATAGTTACAGGTCAACTTAACGGGGCCACAGTGTCAGATATTTGGTCAAATATGTTTTTATGAAGGTGTTTTAAGATTGGATTGATTTTGATTATTTATTTATTTATACATAGGGTCTTGCTCTCCCACCCAGGCTGGAGGGTAGTGGCATCATCAAAGCTCAATGCAACCTCAAATTCCTGGGCTCATGCCTTAGCCTCCTGAGTAGTTGAGATCTTAGGGAGGTGCCAAAGTGCCTGGCTAATTTTTTTTTTTTTTTTTTTTTTTGTAGAGATGGAATCTCGCTAAATTACAGAGGCTGGTCTTAAACCCTTGGGCTTGAACTCCTGGACTCATGCAATCCACCATGTTTGGCCTCCCAAAGTGCTTAGATTACAGGTGTGATTCACCTCCTCAGGCCTTAATATTTAAATAGTTGGTCTTAGGCAGTGCCTGTGGCTCAGAGGGTAGGGCGCTGGCCCCATATACCGAAGGTGGCAGGTTCGAGCCTGGCCCAAGCCAAACTGCAACAAAAAAAATAGCTGGGCTTTGTGGGGGGTACCTGCAGTCCCAGCTACTCGGAAGGCTGAGGCAGGAGAATCGCCTAGGCCCAGGAGTTGGAGGTTGCTGTGAGCAGTGTGACGCCATAGCACTCTACCAAGGGTAATAAAGTGAGCCTCTATCTCTACAAAAAAAATTAAAAAATAATAATAACAAAATAAATAAATAATTGGTCTTTGAGTAAAGCAGATTACCCTCTATAATGTAGGCAGACCTTGTTCAATCAGTAGAAAGCCTAAATGGAACAAAGACTAACCTCCCCTGGGTAAGATGGAATTCTCCCAAAAGATTGCTCTTGGATTCAAATTTTTTCCTACTGGCCTCTTCTGAAGATTTTGGGATTATCAAGCCTCCACCATTGCACAAGCCAATTCCTTAATATAACACACTCTCTCTCTCTTTATGTAGCTATACACACATGGGGACACGTGCACATGCATTTTACTGGTTCAGTTTCTCTAGAGAACCCTAATGCAGGCTCTGAGTTGACATTTGATCATTTAAGCATCACCATGGCCCCTGATGGAGTCCTGGGCTAGGTCCAGCTCAGTGTTGACATTTGATCATTTAAGCATCACCATGGCCCCTGATGGAGTCCTGGGCTAGATCCAGCTCACAGTGTGTTCACTGCATTTACAGCTGTGCCTAGTGGTCATTTCCATCATTTCCACATGCATCATTCCAATGGATATATTACATAGTTGGCAGAACATATTGGTTCTTTGGCCTATGGGTTCAGAACTACTGTAGTGGGAACAGCCAACATTAAATAGAAGACGTAGTGATCAGATGCTCATGAGGACCTGGGTCACCCTCCAGGGCAAGTCATTTAGATCAGCAGAGGTGATAGGAGAGGAGGTGGGGGAATGTAGCATGGGCAGCAGAGAAGGAAATGATAATCAGACCACCTGCAGTGCTAGTGCGATAGTTGGTTTTATTAGCTTTCTTCTTTTCAGTTGTCCCAGTAAAATAGACCAACAAGATGCACCACAAGTGTATTCTCACCAATCCCCTTCCTCCACCCACCTCCCCCCTCCCTCCACCCCCCCTTTCCCCCTTCTCCCTATTCCTAGGTTGCAATTGGGTTATAGCATTCATGTGAAAGCCCTAAATTATTTTCATAGTAGGGGTGAGTACATTGGATACTTTTTCTCCCATATTTCTTATTAGTATAAGTATTGTGATCAATTCTAAAATGGTCTGTTCGTCTCCAATCTTGCTCACCCTCAATCATTTCTCATCACTATAAGCAAAAAGAACAAATTAAATATAAAAATCTAAATCATATCATCTATCTCTCCTGATTTAACCTTTTCAATAACTCTCCCTTCCTTATCTAGGGAAGAAAACAAATTCCTTACCTTGATTATTGGCCACCACCTACTTCTTCAGTCCCATCTTCTCTTTGCACCCATTATTCCACTTATACCAAACTGTTTTCTTTATTTTTGCTTCCAACCTCCTGGCAAAACTTGTGTGTGTGTGTGTGTGTGTGTGTGTATTTGTATATCAGTGTTGACTTTACCATCACTTCCCAATGATACCTTTCCTGATCTCTGATCTACAATCCCAGGAAGAAGCTATGTCTACTTTTTTTTTTTTTTTTAGAGACAGAGTCTCACTTTGTCACCCTCTGTAGAGTGTTGTGAAATCACAGCTCACAGCAACCTCCAGCTCTTGGGCTTAGGTGATTCTCTTGCCTCAGCCTCCCGAGTAGCTGAGACTATAGGCACCTGCCACAACGCCCTGCTATTTTTTGTTGCAGTTTGGCCAGGGCCAGGTTTCCGCCGTCCTCGGTATATGGGGCCTGCACCCTACTCACTGAGCCACAGGTACCATTCTAGCTATGTTTACTTTTTCATGTCCCTCTTATATCTAATGAATTCTTCTGTCCCAGCATGTTTAGTTTTTAATTATACATTTATTTGTTGATATGTTTGCCTCTCTTTACTAGAGCGTGAACTTGATAATGAGGTATTTTGTTCAATATTTCTTTCCCAGCAGTAAGCACAGTGCTTGATGCTCAATAAATATCTGTTTTATGAATGTATACACATTTGTGTTTATGAACAACTGCACAGATATATGAATAAGTGAGAAAAACAAATTAATTTTTCCGTTTCTAAGATAACTAAATTTTAGATGGTTTGCAACATCCCTCACTGTAGCCTTCTGTTAAGTTTCTTATATTTCCCAAGTCCAGATTTGCTTTAGAAAATAACCCTGTGATTGTATTTAGTGTTATCAAGAGCCATAGGATCTTATAATTGGAGGGAACTTTAGTGGCTTCATTAGTATGTGTAAGTAAGCCTGGCCAGGACAGTAAGTAACCACAAAACCATAGTGGTTAACAAAAGGAGAATTTACTTTTTGCTAATACAAAATCTAGTTGGATAGTCACGTGACTTTCTATACAATTCAAGGTTTTTCTACCTGCTGGCTCTCCCATCTTCTAGTGAGACCCTTCAGAGTTTTTTGTTGTGCCCCCTGCCTTTATCTAGCAGATAGAGAAAATAGGGAGGGTAGCAATGTTGTGTACATTACTTCTAACCACATCTCCTTGTCCTGAGTTCAGCCATGCGACCAGCCTAATTTCAAGGTAGGCGGCAGAATGCAGAGAACACTGTGGATATATGGGTGAGTCATCTAGTCCTTCTGGATATAGGAATAATTCTGGGGGCATCTCTAAGAGTATTTTCTAGTAGAAGAGAGTTCTTTGACGATGGAGAACTCACTACCACCACAAGGCTACCCGTTCAGTTATTGTGCAACCTGTGTCACTAGAAAATTCTCCTTTATGCTAAGCCATAATTTCCTTTTTACAGCAAGACAGAGTAAACCTATTTTTCTTCCATATAGTCCTTTAAATATTTGAATAAACTAGCAGGATCCCCCAGTATCTTATATTCTTTAGATATTTACAGGTCTTAATAATTTCTTTTAGGAACTTTGCACGGTGATGGCTGCTCTCTTCAGTATATACGGTACTGACGGGTGTCAGTGTACTTAAAATATGAGGCCATATGCCAGATGTGGTTTAACTTATGTAGAGAATAGGATACTGACTTTCTGCATTCTGGTCACTATGTAAAATGAGATCATCTGGGTGAAAGCACTTTTTACAACATAAAGCAGTGCACACTCATGGAAGGTACCGTTACCCTTATGAATGTAGTTGAACATTGTGTGAGCTTGTTCAGCAGCCACATCACAGCCGGCTAGTATTTCAAACTTGTGGTCAGCTAAATCCCCAAACTTTTTCATAGGAATTGCTACATGAAAGAGCTCCGTAATCATTTGTCCCTTGGTCAGTGATAAGTACATTCATTTTTTTGCCTTTGAGAAAATCGGCTTAATGGTGCCTCGATTGCCAGAGCTAACTACCAGTTTAAAATAGTTGACAAGTTTTAGGTCCTATCAACCTATACAAACCGCTTTGATCAAGATCAGTCTTGTTTTTGTTTGCAAGTACAAACTCAGGTAGCTAAGCATATTTTTTGGACTATATGGCAACTACCTGATTAAAACTGCTTTTAATCCATTTGTGGCACTGGTGTGGAGATGGCCTTAAATGCTTCATTTCCACTTTAGTAGCTCATGGTTTTGTTTTCATTAAGTGCTCTCTGTGGTCAAGAATTGCACATTTTTCTTGGAATTTTGCAAATAGCATGTGCAATTTAAATTACACAGAAGCACAGAAACCATAAATAATAGCCTTGAGATTACATGATTAGTACAATTAAAGCAGAAATATGGATAAACATACCTTTTCTACCATATTATTCTCCCTCTCTAGGAATGTTCTGGATCATTTACTTCTCAAGCCCATAAATCAGAGCCATCTCTTAAATCCAGGATTAGCAGTCCATAATGAAAGGATCAGGATTTTTGTGAATGCAGTCATTTGAATTGCTTCGTCTATTTGTACTTCTCCACGGGGAATCGTGATGGTGTTTTCAAATATTGAGCTTTTGAGAAAGTTCCCAATTAATTAATTGGCCTACTTCAATCAGTGAAATGCTACCACGTTACATAATGTTTGAAGTATATTCACTTTCTTTGGGCTTGGTGGACCAGAGTTTCCAGTTTTCTAAATAAGAGAAAAAAAAAGGAGATCAGCTTTCTTATTGGAAAGTGAAAAGCACACAGCAATTTTCACTGGACCTAAATGCAATATCTCTGAATGTTTATAACAGGGACATGGCAGCTCATCTTATGCATGTGTCCTGGCTACAAGTTACTATGACATACCTTGTCTTACTACATGTGCTCGTTTCCTAGGGCAGCTGCAACAGAGTGCCAAAAACTGGGTAGCTTAAAATAGAAATGTATGTGTCATAGCTACAAAGACTAGAAATTGAAAATCAGTGTTAACAGTGTTGGTTCCTTCTGGAGGCACCAAGGGAGAATGATTCCTTGTCATTCTGCTAGCTTGTGGGAGTTGCCTACAGTCCTTAGCGTCCCTTGGCTATAGGGACTCAATCTCTGTCTCTGTTATCACACAGCATTCTTTCCTTAGCTGTGTCTCTTTCTGTCTCCAAATGTTCCTCTTTTTATATGGCCACCAACCAGTATAACCTCATTTTAACTCTACAAAGACCTCATTTCCAAGTAAAGTCATAATCACAGTTACCAGTGTTTTAAGTACATAGCTTTGTGGGGGGGGGGGTACACAATTCAAGGCTTAACAGTCCGCTTTCTTACACTGAAATCCATATGACTGTGAACAAACATCTGAATGGGAAGTAAAATCTTCAGTCACAAAGTAAGAAGTTTGCTGGACTAAAATCTAAGCATCTAGAAGCCTAAATGTTTGAGTTTTCACAACATTGGAGGCTCCATTGGACTAATACTTAGGCGGGTCTCATGCAGATCTTAAAAGGAAAAACTTCTTTTTTTTTTTTTAGAGTCAGAGTCTCACTGTATCACCCTGGGTAGAGTGCCATGGCATCATAGCTCACAGCAACCTCAAACTCTTGGGTTCAAGTGATTCTCCTGCCTCAGCCTCCTGAGTAGCTGGGACTACAGGCGCCCACCACAATGCCCGGCTAGTTTTTCTATTTTTAGTAGAGATGGGGTCTCACTCTTGCTTCCCCATCTTGTAGAGATGGGGTCTTGAACTTGTGAGCTCAAGCAATCTACCTGCCTTGGCCTCCCAGAGTGCTAGCATTACAGGTATGGGCCACTGTGCCCAGCCATAAGGAAAATCTTCTATAAAATGGGCTGCAGCCTGGGTGTCAAATCTACAAATGCAGTTTACCAAGTTAAGAGAGGAAATCCCTACATATTGATGAAGATTCTTTTGAAATCAGAGGCCTTATTTGAAGTTATTATTGTATTCCTCCTTGTCTTAGGCCACAAGGACTTACTCATTTTAGCTGTGTCCCTTGACGAAAATATGTCCTCATCATCTCAAAAATTCTGAGCTCCTGATGTGTTTATGGAGTTTATATTTATGGAGCAATATCAGTTTATAGATCAGAAAAAATTGAATAAAAATCTTTCATTATAACACAAGACTGAGGCGAGCCAAATCTGGCCAATGTATTCTTAAGGGTATATGTACGCATCACAGCAGTAGTATAGTAAACCAGTGCAATATCAGGGTTATGTTCTTTTCTAGCCTTAATCCAAAATATTGTGGAGAAAAGAAGTAGTTTGGGAAGGAGAGCAAAATAGCTCACATACATCTATTGTTTTACTGTGAGTAGATGACAGATAATTACAAATTGAGATTCTTGCTATGTGGGAATGATGTCACTGGGATTTCTTTTACTCTATACATAGGATGTAACCCTGTGTCCTCCTCCATCTAGCTCCCACATAGCAGTGAACATGTCATATATAGTCAGTGTAGACAACAGGAGAGTTTAGACAATAGACAAAAAGTACTGGCTAAATTAAAGCAATATTAGTATTTTCCAGTGAGTAACGGTGTAGCATTCACTTCCATTGTGATTCTGAAGTCTTTAGTGCTGGTTTAGTGTTGTGGAATGGTTTAGTGTTGTGGAATGGCTTAGTGTCTGCTTTTATCTAGATCTAAAAAATGACTTCTCACCCTCCCTTCCTTAGCTGAGGGTGTGCCTTCGTGCCCACAAACATAGTTGTTACCAATGTACGCTAATCTGCATACATTTGAAATAGTATTTATATACAAATAGGTAATTTCAGTAACTGATTCAACTGATTTAACTGATTCAACAAGGAGTCATTGAGAGCTAATGATGTACTAGACATGGCTCTAAACACTGAGGGTATACGGCAGATGTGGTTTCTTCCCTCATGGCAATTACTGTTTAGCAGGGGAGACAGAGGTTAAGTAAATTAACCTATTACTTTATGTGAATGTATTAATAAAATTACAAATTGTGGTTAAATGTTAGGAATGGGAAGAAGAGAACACATCTGGTAGACTGTGGAAGAGTAGAGATGTGTGGTTTCAGAAAGTTCAGAAGCTAAAACTTAAAAGATGAGAAGGAGCCATCACATGAACATTGAGGGAAGATGTGTTTGAAGCAGAGGGAATAGCACATATTATGGTCTCCAGCTTGGGTAATAGTGAAACCCCATCTCTACAAAAAAAGTCAGAAAATTAGCTAGATGTGGTGGTACATGCTTGTAGTCTGAGCTACTTGGGAGGCCAAAGCAGGAGAATCATGTGAAACCAGGAATTTGAGGTTGCTGTGAGCTAGGATGACACCACTGCATTCTAGTCTGGGCAAAAGAGAGAGACCCTGTCTCAAGGAAAAAAAAAAAAAAAAAAAAAAAAAAAATTCTTTTATAAGGTAAATGGTTGGCAATATTTGTGAGACTTAAATCCAGTGTAGGTCGAGCACTGTAATTTATAAAAACAGAGATCGGAGTGGCATGAACTGGCATCAGAGAGGTAAAGTGTATCACATCATAATGACTCTCATAGGAGGGTTCTAATCATAGAAGTGCTGTAATGCAATTTATGTTCATTTATGTTTTCTAACTTTTTATTTTGAAATAATTGTAGACTTACAGAAATGTTGCAAAAATAGCACAGAGTTTTCCTGTATAGCCTTTCACGCAGCTTCTTTTTATGAGGACCCTGGTTAAAAGGCTACTGAAGTATTTTAGGCAAAAGATAAAGGCAACCCAGACTAAGGTGTTGCTAGAGATGGAGGGAAGATTATGCTAACTCCTGCCGTTCCATCACTTGAAGATGAGGTAAGATTAATAGCACTTCCCTGAAAATAACCTCCTGTGCCTCATGCACTATGTTAAGAGCGGGAAGTGCAATAGTAAACAAAAGAGACATTATTCTTTTCATCAAGAAACTTGTAGTCTCACAGACTTGCTAATGGATTGGATATGGGTAGATGAGAAAGTAGATTTAACAAAAGTCTTTCAGGTTACTGAACAATTGAGTAAAGATGTCTTTCACTAAAGTGGGTGTTTCAATTACCTATTACTCTATAACACCACCATCACCCTGAATTCACTGGCTTAAAAGAATAATGATTTATCATTTCTCATGGAGAGTGTTCAGGTAGTTCTATTGCTACACATAATTTCACTTGTGGTCATTCATGTGGCTCCTTTCAACTGAGAGTTTGGCTGGCCCTGGAACATTCATTATGGCCTCATTCATATTCTGGAGCCTTTGTGCTAACCTTTATCAGAAGCACCTCATTGTTTTTCCCCACTTGGCTTCTCTCTCCACACAATATGTTACTATTCACCCTTCTAGCCCAAGTTTTGTTACTTCCTGGTTTTCTTCTAAGACAGTCAGAAGATTCCAGGCCTCTTAAAGACTAGGTCTAGAATGAGTGTCTCTTTCACCACATTGTGTTGGTCAAAGCAAGTCACAAGGCCAGCCCAAATTTAAGAGGAAGTAACACTGATTCTAGCTCTTGAAAGGAAGAACTGCATGCATATAATGGTTACTGGCAATCTTTGGAAACAATCTATAATCCTGGAAAAGTCTGAAAGGAGATTTGGATTATACATACATAAATCACAAGATCAAATACGAGATCAGAATATTCTAACCAGGGAGCCCTTAAGTGAGCTCCTGGTCCAACCACATTGTTTTTCACATGAGGAAACTCAAGTGCAGACAGAAAGACTTGACCTATTTAAGATTATACAGCTAGTTAGTACATAGTATTCCCAGTATAGTTACCCCAAGTTAGCCAGTGCCCTGTTCCTTCTTTGTATAACCAAATGTGATATATTCTTGAATTTTCCTTTTATATTTCAACATTTTTAAAGCTAACATTTGAATGAAATATAACTTGTTCCCAGGGAACCTCATGGGTTTCTCGTGCCTGTGGAAGAATAGGGAAAGGGAACATTATCTTAGGGAAACCAAGAAAGAAGTTAGACTCAGGCTATGTTTCATTTCTAGTGTCTGTTTCCCAAATGGATTCATGTGGTACTGTTCTATGTTGTTACACTATCTGTCAAGAGAATGAGTTATTTGAATGCGAGTGCCTCATATATTCTGTAAATTACAAATAGCAACATTCAGCTCTACTATTTTGACCTTTTCAACAATGTATAATTCTCAGGGTATGCCATTACATATCTTCTCTTGTTTACAGCCTCAGTGAACTGTGGAGAAGAGGTGAAATGGCCATCAAATCAAAATATACAATACTGAGAAGGTCAACATAATGTATCATAAGACTGATTTTCATAGCAAGGATTAAAATCAGGATAAATCTGTTTTATAACTCCCAGGCTCCTCCCATCATATCCAAGCAAGAAAATCTGATTTAACTTTGTCTATGAGGATAATGGTGTAGATGGAAGAAATGAACAATATAATGACTAAAGTTGCATAATTTTTACTTCATTTTGAAAAGGAATATTACTATGCCCAGGCAGATTCTAGATTCTTCTCATGACAAGATTTGATAGTGTTGCAATTGTCTACAGCAGTCTTGAAACTTTCTCAGAGATCTCTATCTCAGTTTTCCAAAAATTTAACTACACTTTTAATTCATTTTGATGTTACTATTGAAAAACTACTGTGCATATACTTAGGAGAAGCACAGGTCATGTCCAGAAATCAAAATAATGGCAGTATTGAGACTTTGCAGGTTAAAAATATTTAATCAATTTCAGTGGCATTCCCCTTTTAGTAGTGAAACCCCGTCTACAAAGGCAATTTAAAGCTGAAGCCAAATATGAAAAAATATTGACAAGAAATGGCTTTAGTGAAGAGAAAATCACCAATGAGGTCTTAATCCCATTAGGCCTCAGCCACTATCATAAATCCCCCAGGCCTGTATATGAGGAATCCCTAGTAGATGCTTATAGAGTGTTGGTTTTATAAACCTCTGTTCTATTGCAATGTAGAACTGTCTGAAAGAGCAGCTGACCCTCTATTAAGTAGACTTGTACTATTTTGCTTCAAGGAAAGGTGAGATTCAGAATCTCCTTGAGTGCAAAGGAGAGTTTTGGGGTTTTTTTTTGTTTGTTTGTTTTAATGTTTGTCTTAGACCTAGCAACCTTGACAGTGCTAGGCTCACAGTTAGATTACATGTGATACTGAGATTACCTACATACCTCACCCTTTAACTTTGGGATCCTTTTCAGAGATCGTATTGCTGAGATTAGCGTAAGTAACTAGTTTGTGAAACAGTATCCAAAGCTAAAGGCAGCCATAAGCCATAGATGTATGGCTAGATGATTCACATCACTTGGCTTTAGTCATTAAGCATTTTCTCTCTCATTAAAATGAATACATAACTGTGTTTGCATATGATAAGGTTACCTCATGTAGCTAATATCTGAAAATAAAATTCCTCAGTAGATGCTCTTATGCTTCAGAAGTTGGAAAGAAAATTTGTGGAAATACCCACAGACAATCCTTCTGAATCTGGCAGAAAAAAAAAAAAATAGAAAACATGTTTGTACTGTTGATATCTGAAAAGGAAGAAATGTGAGCTTTCCTATTCCTCTAAAATATATCTGTGTTCAACACCAGGAACCTTATTCACTGATTAAGCATGAGGGCTTACAGACTCATTCTCAAAGCAGTGGGGGAAAGTATTGACTGGTAAGTACCAATTAAATCATAGTAGATCCACAGACCAGTAATTAGCAAATTACCTGGTACAAAGCAAAAAACATTTCCCTAAGTGATAGGAGACAAGGGATGCAGTTTCTGCTGTATCGAATGTAAAGAAAATTGGTGATACTAGCAAGTAATTTACTTCTGTTACTCAGCTTTTTTTCACCCTAATATGTAAAATAGGGATTCATTCATTCATTTAACACATATTTAGAGACAACTTGCTATTTGTCAGGCACAATTTTAGGCATTGGAAATAGAGCAGGAAATAAGACTGACAAAGTATCTGTCCTGATAGAGCTTACATTTTCATTGAGCAAAGAGAAAATTTGAGGTAAGAAAATGGATATATAAAATGTTCAAATATTCCAATAAAGTTCTAGAAGGAAAAGAATGAGATGATATAATAGAAACTAACTGGCAGCTTAAAGCCTGTAGCTCAGTGGTGAGGGCACTGGCCACTTATACCGGGGCTGGCGGGTTTGAACCCTGTCCAGGACTGCCACATGACAATGACAACAATAACAACAAATAGCTTGTCCATTGTGGTGGGCACCTGTAGTCCCAGCTACTTCAGAGGCTGAGGCAAAAGAATCGCTTAAGCCCGAAAGTTTGAGGTTGCTGTGAGCTGTGACATCATGGCACTCTATGGAGGATGACATAGTAAGAAACTCTGTTTCAAGAAACTAACAGGGTGAGCCTGCTTCATAAGGAATGATCAGAGAACATTTTGCTGGTGATAAGTCACATTTTGGCTGAGAACTAAAGGGTAGGAAGGAGCAAAGCATGGAAAATGCTTGAAGAACTTATGACAAAAAATTAGCCTTTTATTGGCCAACATGAGGATTACAGACTGGGACAACTTGTGGGCATGGACTAAAGAGAAAATGATTGACCTTTATAACAACAGGGCCCACAAACTTGGCCTTATTGGTAGCATCTGGCTAACAGAAAATAAACAGAATTTTCTCTTGAGTGACTAGAAATTAGAGCATACTTTTTTATATGTTTTTAAATGCTTGACATAATAAAATATAATAAACTAAAATTTAAAACAAAGTTTTCTGGGTAAAACAACATTATAAATTACGTTTAGTTTCATAAGGTAAGAGATATAAGTACACACATATATGTGGGTGCTAGGTCCTTCCCATTGATGGTGAGCAGTGAGAAAGCTTTCGATGAAAAACATTTCAAATGGAAGATCAAATATTAGATATAGTTTGTAGCCACAGAATAGACCAATTGAACTGTTACCCAGTTGCCCTTATAAGCATTGATCTCTAAAAGCAACTGGAGCTATGTGCCTAACTAGAGCCTTAGGGTACTATTTCCCCCAAATCCAGGAAAATATTGTTAGAAACAAGAGTTTTATATCCAGCTGCATTTGGGAAAGGCCTCACACCCTTTCCTCATCTTAGACATTTATAGTGAATGTAGTTCCATCAAAGTCTCTGCAATATCATATAATAAAGAAAACTGTTGAACTTTGTTTTATCCATCATTTCTAAGCAAATTTCAACATGTAATACTTTGTGCAGGAATATGTACATGTGCGTGTTTCTGTATGTGTGGCATGCATGCATATGTGTACAGTATCTGTGTTTGTTACACCTACCAACATCTTACTGAGCACACTGTATGGAAAGCTAGATAGGAATTTTTTTTATTAAATCATAGCTGTGTACATTAATGCGAACATGGGGCACCATACACTGGTTTTATAGATCATTTGACATATTTTCATCACAATGGTTAACATAGCCTTCCTGGCATTTTCTTAGTTATTGTGTTAAGACATTTACATTCTACATTTACTAAGTTTCATATATACCCTTGTAAGATGCACTGCAGGTGTAATCCCACCAATCCCCCTCCCTCTGCCCACCTCCCTGCTCCTTCCCCTCCCTTTCCCCCTTCCCCCTATTCTTAGGTTGTAACTGGGTTATAGCTTTCATATGAAAGCCATAAATTAGTTTCATAGTAGAGCTGAGTACATTGGATACTTTTTCTTCCATTCTTGAGATACTTTACTAAGAAGAATATGTTCCAGCTCTGTCCATTTAAACATGAAAGAGGTAAAATGTCCATCTTTCTTTAAGGCTGCATAATATTCCATGGTGTACATATGCCACAATTTATTAATCCATTCGTGGATTGATGGCACTTGGGCTTTTTCCATGACTTAGCAATTATAAATTGGGCTGAAATAAACATTCTGGTACAAATACCTTTGTTATAATGTGATTTTTGGTCTTCTGAGTATATACCTAGTAGAGGAATTATAGGATTGATAGATAGGAATTTTGGTAACGTGTGTGAAAAACAAATGGATTCTGTCTTTGGTAGCACTGAATTTAACTTTATCCCATGGGGTAGACAGAAAATGCCCTCTCAACAGATGTCCATGGCCTAATTCCTGGAACCTTTGAGTATGTTACCTTACATGGTAAAGGGGAGTTAAGATTGCACCTGGAATCATCTTATGTTATCTGTGCAGGTACAGATTATAAAGATCCTTAGAAAAAGGCAGAAGAATAGGTTAGAATGATGTGATCTCATATGAGCAGGAGTTAACTTACTGATGCTGGCTTTGAAGATGGGGAGGACCACTAGCCAAAGAATGTGGCAGCTGCTAGAAGCTGGAAAAGACAAAGAAACAGATTGTTCCTTAGAACATCAAGAAAGAAATGTAGTCCTGCCAACTCTTTGGTTTTAGCTCCAGTGAGACTCATGTCAGACTTGTGGCCTATAGAACTATAAAATAATAAGCTTGTGCTCTTTTAAGCCACTAAGTTTGTAATAACTTGTTAGAGCAGCAAAAATTAACTAATAGACTTTATCTTGTGGACAAAATGTACTGTACGGGGAGGGAAAACAGCACTATATCAGAGCCCATTTAGTAGCTTGCACTGTTGATAGGATATAGACAATATAGTTTCTTTAACCACATTGACTAAGATACACTACTGAAGGTGACTGCTCACATTTACGTTGAAAGTGAATGCAAATAAAGATCTAATTGAGCTTTATAAGGCAGGCAATAATAGAGAACATTTTGCTTATCAGCATTTTCATATTTTTCACTGGTTCTGTTTGACCAGCTTTTAAGGTTTCAGAAAAGACCATTGGTCACATTGAGATAACTGTTTTCCACCGATTCAGCTTTATAGCTCCACAAGGATATCATGAGTAAGAGTAATGTTTATTTTTACTTATTTCAGTTCTGCAGGAAGTATTCTTGGGTGCTGCTTCTTGAAAGCTGGATGGAATTTTTCTAGAAAAACTCTTTTGCATAGGAGATATATATATATATATATATATATATATATATATATATATATATATATATATATATATAGATATATA
>CAUYPK010116235.1:0-18126 GCA_963574355.1 Loris lydekkerianus | reverse complement strand
TTCACCCAGCACCATTTGTTAAATAGGGAATCTTTTCCCCACTGAATGTTTTTAATTGGCTTGTCAAAGATTAAATAATGGTAAGTAGCTGGATTCATTTCTTGGCTCTCTATTCTGTTCCAGACGTCTACTTCTCTGTTTTTGTGCCAGTACCATGCTGTTTTGATCACTATCGATTTATAGTATAGTTTGAGTTCTGGTAGCATGATTCCTCTTGCTTTGTTTTTATTTCTGAGTAATGTCTTAGCTAATTGAATTTTTTCTGATTCCATATAAAATAAAGTATTATTTTTTCAAGATCTTTAAAGTATGACAGTGGAGCTTTAATAGGGATTGCATTAAAATTGTATATTGCTTTGAGTAGTATGGACATTTTAACAATGTTGATTCTTCCCAGCCATGAGCATGGTATGTTTTTCCATTTGGTAACATTTTCAGCTATTTCTTTTCTTAGAGTTTCATAGTTCTCTTTATAGAGATCTTTCACATCCTTTGTTAGGTAAACTTCCAAATATTTCATCTTCTTTGGCACTACTGTGAATGGAATAGAGTCCTTAACTATTTTTTCTGCTTAACTATTGTTGGTACATATAAAGACTACTGATTTATGAATGTTGATTTTATAACCTTAGATGCTGCTGTATTCCTTGATCACTTCTAAGAGTTTTGTAGTAGAATCCCTGGTGTTTTCCAGGTATACAATCATATCATCTGCGAAGAGCGAAAGTTTGATCTCTTCTGACCCTATATGGATACCCTTGATCACCTTTTCTTCCCTAATTGCGATGGCTAAAACTTGCATTACAATGGAAGTTAAAGAGCAATGGAGACAATGGACAGCCTTGTCTGGTTCCTGATCAGAGTGGAAATGATTTCAATTTAACTTCATTGAATACAATATTGGCTGTGGGTTTGCTATAGATGGCCTCTATCAGTTTAAGAAATGTCCCTTCTATACCAATTTTCTTCAGTGTTCTGATCATGAAGGGATGCTGGATATTATCAAAAGCTTTTTCTGCGTCAATTGAGAGAATCATATAATCTTTGTTTTTTAATTTGTTTATGTGCTGAATTATTCTTAGAGATTTACGTATATTGAACCAGCCTTGAGACCCTGGGATAAAACCAACTTGGTCATGGTGTATAATTTGTTTGATGTGTTGCTGGATTCTATTTGTTAGGATCTTGTTGAATATTTTTGCATCATATTCATTAGTGATATTGGTCTATAATTCCTATTTTTAAAACTATTTCACAGTAATGAAATACATTATACTTATTAACGACTATTCCTTTGACTTTCTCTGTGCCAAGGGAAGTTGTTTAGATTGTTTTATTAGTATAGGCTTCGACTGACATAAGTTGGTAGGTCATATGAATATCTGATTGCCCAGCTATTGATTTTTTTTTAAGCTTGATACACATAAAGTAAAAACATTCCTCAAGTAGAGGTAGAATAACATTGAATTTGAATTTAGGACAGTGATTTTTAACCAGTGTGCCATAGTACACCTGTGTGCCGTGAGAGGATATTAGGTGTGCCATGAAAATTTTTATTTATTTTTCATTTTTTTATTGTTTCAGGTTAATTTTAGGGTACAAAGAATTAGGTTACAATGTTTTCATTTATTAGGTAGTGTTCCTCTTATAATTATGTTCTGTCCACAAAAGGTGTGCCAACAGACTTTGACATTTTGTGCCATGAAAATTGTTGAAGATCATTCTTTAAATTATTTTCAAAAGATTTCAAAGCAAATTAAGTATATTCTTTTTTTGGTCAACATAATTTAAATGTGCCATGGAGGTTTAACTATAGGTTCAAGTGTGAGATAAGAAAAGTTGAAAAGCATTGATTTTAACTAATCAATAATTAAATTAATATCTCACCTTATATCAAATAACAAAATAAATTCAAAATACATGAAAATGTTAACAGTTTTAAAAATAAGAACCATGGAGAAGGGGAACTTAGAAGAAAATATAGAAAATAAATAGGAATAGGAAAGAGACCGGGCAATATCCCTGCTGAGTGGAGGATGAGCATTTTCAGGTGTGGTTCAAGCTTTTATGATGTGCAGTGAGTGGTTTTAGGGAATGGTGCTGCTGCATTCTCTTGAAGTCTCCTAAGAGCACTTCCCCTACCCTCACTTCTTTATACCCAGCTAAGAGCAGCGCCAGACTTTTTATACTGCTGAGATTTATTCCCAATTTAAATCTTGGAAACTGCACACAGGCACAATTATTTCGGTTAATCAGGAGAAAGCTTATTCTGTTTCAAAACAAGTCATGCAAGGAAAGATTTAAGGAATTTCATTTTAGCCTGAAGTTGTGAAATTTAAACTTCCACTAAAGGACACTTGGTAAAAATGTTTAGAGAAAGTCATAGCATTGGCTAAACTCTTCCTGAGTGACTGACTCTGATGTCAGGTGTGTGGTAAGAGACTCACATTTGGCACCATCTAGGTTCTCACAGTCTCAAATAACAAGCTGGTCAGATTAAGATTGATTTTCCTTGAAGTGTTTATAGATTGTATTCTTCTGTTGACTTGGTATGTATTGTTTCAACTTACACTTTCAAAATTTATCTGTTGGTAAGCACAGAAGACCCCAGAGAATATTTTTTCTTTGTTTTTAAGTTTTGGTCGGAATATTTGGAACTAGATACATTCCAAGTAAAGCAAACTATGGATCTAAGTTAATGAGTGTCCCATTGCTGCTGTTGGTGAATTCAAATCATTGTGTGTCATCTCTGACTGTAATTTTAAAATTTATGATTATATGGCGTCAAACAATGAGAGAGCTTTTGCCAAACAAAACAAACTAAGGGATAACGTCACAATCAGGAGCATTGCCAATCAATTAAATGAGCTCTAAACAGTAAGAGATAAGTTTTAAATGGGAATAGTCACAGTGAGTAGAATCTGAAGAATACTGGTAAATAGATAAACGCTCTCACACGGCTATCACAATCGGGATGGCTTAGTCTTACTTAAAGATGAAGCTCAACTTGTCTTTGTCAATAGAAATTGGGTCTCCATTGCATTGCTCAGAGAATAGTGTCAGGAATATTTCGAAGCGATAGATCCAAGCATACCCGAGCATCACTGAAGAAAGGAACCCAGCAGAATTTAAAAAAGAAAGTAGATGGTTTTATCAGAAGTTGATTCACTAAAGTAAAACAACATAGCAGACTTCCTTTTTATCTTGATATACAGCAAAAGTTTGGGTTATGGAAACTATCCATGAATTACATTAGATGGAAAATTAAGTCAACATTTGATATATCAATAGGGGCATTGCTGAGTTTTAGGAAATATGGCACTACACGTTAGGATTTGGGCACCCAATGCTACAGAGATCCTGGTGACTGACAGAGAATGAATAGCAAAACAGGGGTGATTTTAAGGATTGATAGCTGAGTTGAGAAAATAAAGAGAAATTAGACTGCGCCTGATTAACTCATAATTCAGTAGGGATGTGGGTCATAACATATGAACATTTTAAAGTTTCCTGTGTCTTTGAAGGAAAAAGACTTAGTGTTTTTAAAAAGCAATAAATTCAGTGGTAATTGGGATAAACTTTATGACATGGTAATTTGTTTTATTTGGGAGTCACACTGCTCCTAAAACGGAGAAATCAGGAAGGTGAAACCAAATACGAGCTAAGTTGGAACACATTTTATAAAAGGACAAGATGGTGGTGTCTAAGGCACCATCTGCTGGCAGGTAAGGGACCATGAAACCTGAGTGTATTTTACAGCATTTTCACACGAACCCCTGAGCAGTATGAAGTTTAGAGGAAGTAAAGTAACTGTATAAAATTCTTTCTCAACATTGCCACATACGTAAAAAGAGAAGCAGATGTTCTTCTCTGCCCAATCATGGGACGGTTTCCAAAGTAGGCAGGAGCCAGGAGTGAATGTGGGTGAATATACAAGGAATCTGTAAGTCAGGAAAAGCTTCTTTGCAAACCTAAGGCTTTGGTTGCTTGTGTTTTGGGGCAATATTTTTGTGGCCACTTCCACTTAGTACTTGAATCTCTGAATTTCTTGGAGATGGTGAGGTCTCTTGTTAGTACCTTATTTTTAGATCTGATTGTCAGTATTTATCACAGCTCAATTTACAATTGCCAAACTGTGGAAACAACCTAAATGCCCACCAATCCAAGAATGGTTTAAGAAGCTACGGTATATGTATACCATAGACACTATTCAGCCACTAAAAAAAAAGATGGTGACTTTACATCTTTTGTATTAACCTGGATGGAGCTGAAACACATTCTTCTTAGTAAAGCATCACAAGAATGGAGAAGCAAGATCCTATGTACTCAATTCTGATATGAGGGCAATTGATGCTAGTACACGGTGGGGGTGGGGAGTCACGGTGTGTGACACACCTCTTGGGGGAGGGACACAATCATAAAAGGGACTAACAAACGCTGGCAGTGTAAGCTGGGTCATTGTACCCTCAATGATTTCCCAAATTAAAAAAAAATTGATCTGCTCATCTGCTTGTTGGGCTGTATGCCTAAGTAGCAGTGGACAGATTTCTGAGTATTTCTTGAATTTATTTGTCCCTAGCGGTAGTACCAAAGGGTCTTAGAAACAACCTTCAGAGTCACTCAGATTTTGTATTCACTCCTATTTTTATCTTCTTGTTTTTTTCTTTATTCCTTGTGTATAAGAATCTTGGGTGACTAGTATTTCCTAGTTTACCTTATTTTTCTTACCTTCTCTTGGGATCTTTAGGAGTGAAGACTTTTAATTTTTTTTTCTGTATTGTCCAGGCCCACTTATGCAGAATTACGCAATAATCTCATGCAAATCAGATAAAAAATAGCCTAGATTTACAAAAGTATCTAGAGTGAGAATTATCTCAACACACAACAAAAAATTCTTTAGGGAGGTAGGCAAATAGGAAATGGATAGTCTTTTTATAGTGTAATATAAAGAAAGAGATATTAGTTCAAATTAAAGAACTTAAAATTTCACAGGTTGGGGTGGGGACTAACATATGACATCTTTGATGTAAACTGGGGAGCGATGTGATCCTATTGTCTCTTAGACTATGACAAAGAAATGACTGAAGGAGTGACAAGATGATAAGTGACAGCTTACATGGTAAAGGTCACCTTTCCTGGCACCCTTAGCTTTATACACCTGCAGCCTTCATTACTGGAGAAATGAGAGTAGCTTTGAGTGAAAACCAACATTCTATCTTAAGTGTTTCTTGAGGTGATCTGACTTTCTCCTCTTGCCCCTTTATACCTTTCCACTCTTCTGATTTTGCCGTTATAATTATTAGAATGATGTATAAACAACCATTTTCGGGTTTTCCCTAGTTTTTGTCACTATAGTTTCAGTCTTATATCATCTACAGACTCCCAGGAATATATTTTTTCTCATCACTTCTGTCTTAATATATCCCAAGAAGAATTTACCTTCATCTCCGAGGCTACCCACTGTTCCACATTTCATGACTCTAGCTTTCACAAAACCTCCCTGGTGTCTGTCACCCAGGCTCCACATCCTTTTGTGATCTTTGATTCTTTCCTCCCCTTTATATATCTACCTACTGATACTTTGTATATCTACCTACAGATACGTGTTAATTACTATCTTTATCCAAGAAACCATTATTCTGGTTCAAATTGCCATCAGCTCTCCCTTGGACTGCTGTAATTACCTTTTCTCTTGCCTGTCTATAGTTCATTCTCCAACACTAGCCAGAGTAATCCTCTAAAAATTTTAGCAATGCCAAGGCATTGCCCATTACCCAGTGGTTTCCCACCACACTGAGAATCATTTGTAAGCACCTAAATGATGACACCGCTTGCTGTGTCTCCTACTCCAGTTAAACTTATTCTTTGCTCACAGATTCATTCTACACTGGCTTGCTTTCTGTTTCACCAACACACTGAGTATGTTCCTTCCCTGTTAGGCCTTTGCACTAGCCATCCCTCTGACTGTATTCTTTGTCTGTATTTTTATGTCACTCAAGTCTCAGTTGAAATGTCCTGTTAACTGCTCAGAGTGGGCTTCCCTGAATACCATCTTCCCCTCAGTTTTTCCTTATGACTATACAGCTTTCTAAAGTAACCGAAACAAACATCTCACAGAGCCAAGCATAGCTCTTGCATTGAGGATACAGGAAATTAATGTAATAAAATGTTAGCCCTGGAAATGTATCTGTTATCCATGGAACACTGTTGCTTGATCTGTAACCCAATGCAGCCATTGGCTCCCTCTCAGTCTTCTTTTTAAACACTATTCTAACAGACTGTTCCTTTGAACTTAACATCTTCTCCCTTCAGAAATACAGCATCATGAGTGTGTTCTATCAGAGGCAAGGAATCGTTAATGTCTCTTCAAGTCAGCTTTATTGGAAATCTGATGCCATTATTCTGTGTCACTTTTGCGTATTGATTCCTGTGTTTAATTATAAAACTAATTGATTTGCCTATTATTTCTTTATGTTTTTTGGTCTAGTCTTAACCAGACAATTAATGTCAGTCTTATATTTATGTACATTCACAATATCACTCAACATGGAATAAATAAATCATAAATTCTTTTCTGGTTGGTTTTTCAACATTACCTTCCTATAATTATTATGGTCTCTACATATGACTATTGGGAAAAACGATATTACATTTCTTCATCTGTTGTTTTCTTTCCACAAAATAGTAAAGAAAAAGAAAATGTGCCTTGGAAATAAAATTCACTTATGCTTTTCACCAAAAGAGAATAAGCAACTGATTCTGAAGGACAAGGCTGATGGTTTTATGTTACTTTCCAGCAGTAAACAAAGTGAGAATGCTAATTAGAAAATTGTTAAATATAGTTTATTGAAATTAAAATGTATCTTAAATTAAATTTTTGTTTTAATATGTTTCTTTGGAGTAAAGATGGCTGAAATTTAATTATCTTCCATTTTCAATAAGCTCTGAATAACATAAATCCTACCCAGGTTTTAATTAATTTCTTTGAGGAAACTCTCTTCTTTACATTTCATTTCCTGAGTCCTGCTTGGCAATCTAATTTGGTTTTATCCTGAGTGCTATTTTTAAAATTGATCTAATTGCAAATGTTGGCGACCACTTGAATTGTGGAAACTTACTACTCATGATGTGCTTTTGTTCATAAAATAATATATATTGAATAAAGTTTACGTAATATACTCAAATATGTACTTAATATATTGCCTCTTGTTCAATATAGAATAGTAAATCAATAAAATAATTGCCATTTACTGAGGAAGTATTACCTTTTAGGGACAGGACTAAAAACTGTACTTACATTTAAGTATCGTATGGCATAGTTAGTATGACCCCTATTTTGTCAAATATACATTATTTCCCATTTTGTATATGGGAAGTTGAGGCTTAGAGAGCTTACTAAACATATCTGAATAAGCAGCAGAGATAGAATTCAAATAGGATTATTTTTGGCTGTAATGCCTCTGGCCTTAATTTCTTGTCTATGTCAAATTTCATCCATAATATGGCCAAGAAGATTTATACTCACATCCTTTACCATAGTCAGCATGTAGGGGAAGTCTGAATGATTGTCAGAATCCACTGGCATGGGTGGACAGGTTGGCAGGTGATCACCTGGGATGATTTCTAAGCTTTTATTTATGCCCTGTTGGGATAGGAAATAGTATTTGAAGTCACAAGATCTGGACTTAAAACTTGGATGTCCTATAATGCTCTCAATGCCTAGGGCACGTAACTGCATACACAGGATGCCCAGCTGGGTGCCAGGAACACCTGTAGTAGAGTGCTAGTTCACAGGCACATCTGTGACATCCTCTAGGGACAATAAAGAACATCCGAGAGGAATTTTAAGCATACGCTGAGGTTCTCTCAGAGAATTCAGGAACAAAAGACAAAATTCGGTGTAAGATGGTTATTATTTATCCACATACACTGGTGAGCACTGTGGAGATCAGATTATGAGATAAGACACTAGAAATATTATTCTGTCAAAAGTTGTGTTTACTTTCCTCCTGTTCTTAACTCCCCTCTCCACTACTAGAAATGCTTAAGGCATCCTTGTGTCTCAGAATGAAGATTGGGAATCACACCAGAACTAGATCAAAGAGTCTTGAAATATAATTTTGAAAAACTTAAGTTACCACTTGCATACAAATAAATGAATGTCTAAGATTTTATACAGCTCATTAGTTACGAAGAAATAGGATGATAATATGCAGCTATGGGCTCAGTTGTGTCCCTTCCCCCAAATTTAACATTGAGGCCCTCACCCTCAATACTTTAGAATGTAGCTATATTTGGAGATACAATCTTTAAAGGAATGATTAAATTAAAATGAGCCTTAGTACCTCTGGCTGGTTTCCTTAGAAGAAAAGGAAGTCTGGACAGATGGCAGTATCAGAGTTTGTGCACGCAGAAGAAAGCCCATGTATGAGCACAGTCAAAAGGCTTTCCACTGCCAGCCAGGGAGACAGGCCTCAGGAGAAACCAACCTTGTCAACATGGTGATCTGGAACTTCTCGCCTCTCAAACTGTACGAGATAAATTTTAGTTGTCTAACCCACCCGGGCTATGGCCTGTTCACATGGCAAGTTCAAAGAACATTTGAGAAGCTGAGAATTTATAGGCAACTTAAGGAATATTAGAATAAGATTTCTTGGTTGGATGTAAAGCTGGTTATGCCCTTCCAGAGAATAAAACATAACTTCAGATTTATCATTTCTTTTTCTTTTTTGATTATTCATTTCTATAAGACAAAATTATCTGAACGTGAACCAATTGAAATGCAACTTCCCTAAATCTGAAATCTTAAATCCATAGCAAATTGTGAGTCCAAGAATGTTTATTACTTAAAAAATTAAATAACATTTAGAACACCTTTTAATATCCTTCTATGATATTGAAAGAATACCTCCCAAGTTTCAACAATTTTCTGAGCAAGAGAAATTTGTTCTTCCTTTTGATCTAAGAATAGCCACTCCAGTCTACATCTACTTTCTAAGGAAATGTTTTTCTTAGATTGATTTACAAGAGGCATACCACTCTCATAGGTGAAAACCTAATTTTCAACCATAAGAATATGACTTTATCATAGCCTGACCTAACACTGTCTTTCAGAGTTCAGGTTATTCAGCTCTGTGTGGAAAATCAGCAATTCCAACTAGAGAGTCCAAACTTAATCTGTGTTCTCTCTCAGATGTCCCTAACAGCACAGAATACAGAGATGAGATTGATATGTTCTCTTCCTACAATTTTTTAGGTCTATGCTTATGATCTCATGTGGGTAACTGCTTGGCTATTTGCCTTCTCCAGAACCATCCATAATAGTAATACAGCCTAATCTACCCCTGAGACAGGCAAGGGATAAAATTCTATATTGGAAATAATGTTTTGAGATGTTGCAGGTAATTGACACCAACAAACAGAATTTAATTTTCCCTGCATTGATCTAGAGATTTAGTGCAACTCCAATCAAATTTCCAACAGAACTTTTTGTGAAAATGGAAAACTTTATTCTAAAACTCATATGGAAACAAAAAGGATATGAAATAACCTAAACAATATTTAAAAAGAGAAAAAATGTTACAGAGATCACACTACCCCCAGTTAAAGACTTACTAAAATATGACT
This sequence comes from Loris lydekkerianus, assembly GCA_963574355.1. Taxonomy (NCBI): domain Eukaryota; kingdom Metazoa; phylum Chordata; class Mammalia; order Primates; family Lorisidae; genus Loris; species Loris lydekkerianus. Next base: position 8,499 of record CAUYPK010116235.1, on the reverse strand, counting down.
ACAGTAATATTTGCTGTTGGTAGATTAATGGAATAGAATAGAGACATAAAGGGACATATTCAAATTTGGCTAATCACTCTTTAACAAAGATACAATGGCAATTCAATGAAGAAAAGGATATTCTTTTTAATGAACAGTATAATTGTACACTCATATGCAAAAAAAGAAAAAAACTTCAAATTCAACCTCATGCGTTTTACAAAAACAAACTCAAATTGCATCATAGATCTAAATGGAGAAGAAAATATTAAAGAAAATCTTTGTGACCTGGGATTAAGCAAAGAATTCTTAGACATTACACAAAATGCATAATTTGTTAAAGAAAACATTGATAAATTAGACTTTATCCAAATGTAAAGCATTTATTCTGCAAAAGACATGTTGAGATAATGAAAAGATAAATTACCAACTGGGAGAAAACATGTAAATCACATATTTAACTGAGGAATTGAATCCAGAATATTAAAGAGCCCTCAATGCTCACCAGCCAGACCACAAACACCACAAATTAAAAATGGGCAAAAGGTTTGAATGTACACCTCACCAAAGAGGATATATTCATGGCAAAGAAACATATAAAGAGTTCAATATCTTTATTAACTTGGTAAGTGCAAATTAACACTACTATGAGATATCTCTGCTTGGATGCAGAGCAATCAAAACTTATGCATTGCTGCTGGGAATACAAAATGGTAAAGCCTCTCTGGAAAACAATTTAGCAGTTATTATAAAGTTAAACATGCACTTACCATATGATACAGCAATTCCCCTCCTAGGTATTTACTTTAGAGAAATGAAAACATAAGTTCACACAAAAACCTGTACAGAAATGCTTAGAGTAACTCTACTCATACTAAGGTGGAAGCAACTTGGTTGTCCTTTAACACCAGAATGGATAAACAAAACAAGGAGCATTGTGCAGTATATACTACTCAGCACTGAAAAGAAATGAACTACTATACATCAGTTTAAATCTCAAAGGTATTATGCTGATTGATAGAAGCCAGTCTTGGCTGGGCATGGTGGCTCACGCCCGTAATCCTAACACTCTGGGAGGCCCAGACAGGAGTTCAAGATCAGCCTGAGGAAGAGTGAGACCCTGTGTCTACTAAAAATGAATAAATTTGCTGGACATGATGGCAGGTGCCTACGGTCCCATCTATTAAGGAGGCTAAGGCAGGAGGATCGCTTGAGCCTAGGAGTTTGAGGTTGCTGTAAGTTAGCCATGGCACTCTAGCCGGGGCAACAGAGTGAGACTTTGTCAAGAAAGAGGGAGAAAGAAAACAAAAAGAGAGAGAGAGAAAGGGAAGAAGGAAGAAAGAAAGGAAGGAAGGAAAAAAAGAAAGAAAGAAGCCAGTTTCAAATTGTATATATTACATGTTTCTATTATTAATAATATGATATTATTGAAAAGATGGGGGTGGGGGCTTGGGCGGGACCTGTGGCTCAAAGGAGTAGGGCTCTGGCTCCATATGCTAGAGGTGGTGGGTTCAAATCCAGCCTGGCCAGAAATTGTGGAAAGAAAAAAAAAAGAAAGAAAGAAAGAAAAAAGAAAGAGAAGACAGGGAAGGGGAGAAAAGATGACCACAAAAGGGTGTCACAAGGAGTCATTTGGGACAATGAAATAATTCTGTGTCCTGATTGCGATGATGGCTACACCAACCTATACATGTGTTAATTCATATAAACCATGTAAGAAAAAAGTCGATTTTACTGCATCTTAATAAAAAAAGAATTCTTAGGGTTAGCACCCTCCCAGGTTCCCTGTAACAAAATGCTATTCCTGTCCTTGCATCCGTTACCATATTGCCACCCTTTTGAACAACCACCCTCACTCACTTCCTCTACCTGCTCCTTAACGTTGGTTCTCTGTCACTGAAATTGTGCCCCGAGGACTCTCATGATCCCTGTTCTCCCACCTTTGAGAACCTCACTAAGAATTCTGGCTCTCTCTGCCCTGCCACATCTTGATTCATGTAACTCTTCCTCTCTATCCTACTTTTTGGCACATATTCTAACACTTAAGATTATTTAAAAAATGTTTCAGGTGCATATATTGCTCTGTCATGAGCAAAAAAAAATTTTTTCTGCAAAAAGAACGCAGATAGAGAACAAACCCCAGACTTACTGGAGCCAGAGTAATCAAAATGTTATGTCAAAAAAAGAGCCAATATTCTTTCCATGAGTGTGAGACGTTGGGGAGGATAGCTTAGGACAAAATATGAGAGCACACGGAATCCTGTTTGTCCACAAAACGATTAATCACAGATTTTGATTAAAGAATATACATACAACCAACCATATGTGGACACATACACACACACACGTGCAATAAGCATAGTGTGAAAACTACTCATCTGAAATAGCTAGTTGTGAGCATGGAGCATGTTGAAGTATTTTTCTTTTTGCAGTTTTGGCTGGGGCCAGGCTTTAACCCACCACCCCCAGTATATGGGGCTGGCGCCCTACTCCTTGAGCCACAGGCGCCACCCTATTTTTCTTTTTTTTATATTGAACATACTCATATAATTTATTTTCATATCCCTTTTATGTAACCCCCAAGAATTTTTCTCTGGCCTCTCTTCCAGTTTAATTCTCCTGATAACTTGTGACCATTTACATTATTGCAATCAAGTTCTGAAAGAGTCCAGGATATTTTGACCTTGGTAAAATTGCAAATGTTTTTACTTCAGACATTCTATCTTCAGTCAGATTTGTCTCTGTGGTTTTCTCTGCTGAGGGTCCCCATTCCACATTCACTTAACAAACACTGATTGAGCACTTACCACGTGCCAGGTACTGTGTTAGACGTTCCAAGTAGAGAGGTTAATGAGATGGACATTGCCCCTGCAGTTCTAGGTCCACCAGCTAGTGATTGTAAATAAACAAATGAGCCGGTATTTATAGGAAGTCTGTGTGGGACATGAAAGTTGTGGATGAACGTAGAAGAGGTACCCAATGTAGTCAATGCAGGTCAAGCTTCCCTGGAGGAAATAATGTTGGGCTGAGTTTTCAGAAAAGAAAAGAGTTAGGTAGACTATGGAAGATGGAAAAGAATTGTTAGGAGAAAAAATCTTGTGGCCACATTACCTCCAAGAGTCTGGCATTCTGGTACCCATATAACTGGGCATCTTAGAAATATGGCTTGTTCTCCTATAAAGCCTTCCCTTGCTTCTCATAAGCACAGTCTTCTGTCCTGTGAACTCAACCAAATACGTTACCTGCTACCTGCGTCTCTCTTTTGGCACCTCTGGGCAAGTCTCAGGGCACAGAACATCTGTTCATGTGAGTGATCTGGTCAAGATCACGAGTTCTAAGAGCCCTGGGTTTGAATTCTAGCTGTGTGATCTCATTATTTATTGACCTCTGTAGTATTTTCAGTTTCCTCGTCTGTAAAATGAGTAGTAATTCCTAATTCACTAATGTGTTGCAAAGGTTATGTGAACTACTAAATACAATGGTGCATTTATTTAGACCAGTGCATTAGATACTAAGCATTAATATAAATGTTACCCGTTACTAATAAATACATGTGCCATAGCGTCCTGATTAAATTATAAACACCTGGAAGGCAAAATCAAAATTTTAATTTAAAAAAGGTAGAGGTTTACACATAAAATTTATTTTAATTATTTCAGTAACACTTGAGTTTGACATTATTTTTCTCTTGTTTCATGTATGTAGGCTGAGGGCTCAGCGATCTTAACTTAATTGCCAAAGGTTGCCAGCAAATGAATGGGAGAATTTAATTCTCTGTCCTTTCTCTGTAAAGACTCTTTTATTTCCAGGACATAATGAAATAGGAGAAGAAATAAACTGTGTCACCTGGGGGGTTTTTTGGTTGCAAGCAACAGAAACAGAGTTTAGCTAGCTTAAGCCAAAGGTGATGGCAAGGGTATCTGGTAGCCTTCAGACTGATGGGAGGGACACAGGGCAAAGTCTGAGAAAGCAAGCTGAGAGCAGCAGCCCAGCCTGTTTAGGGAGTTACCACAGCCCTAGCTTGAAGTCTACCATCACAGCCACCAAGGCAGATTCTACGCAATCCCGGCTTTTTTGTGACAATGTTATATATAACCTTATGTCATAGGGAAGACTATTCCCCAAAGAGCATGATGCACACTGGTGTGTCATGAAAGGATCTTAGGTGTATCATGAAAACTTTAAAGATCATTAATTAAATTATTTTCAAAGGAAGTCCAAAGCACAGTAAGTATATTCTGGTATTTTTTATGCTTTTTTAAAATCAACATAATTTAAGTGTGCCACAGAAGTTTAACTATAGGTTCAAGTGTGCTGTAAGATGAAAAAGGTTGAAAAACACTGGCCTAGAAGTTAAGTGCCAGGGAGACCAGGTGTCTGGTCTCGGGGGACCCTGCCACTCCAAACTTATAATGTCAGATTTCCCAACACAAGGAGGAAGTTCTGCTGCAGGGTGTCCACTGATCATCTTTAAGGTTTTTCTTTTGGAAACTTTGCTAATTTTCCTCATGTTCCAAAGCAAAAATTATAGCACTTTTTAAAGAGAGGAAATGGGGAGGCCTGCTTTATCTATTCTGGCTGGCCGTGCCTGTGTTCTGAGCCAACTTGCCAGCTTAAGAGCAGAAAGCAAGATTCCGGTCTCAATGTTGAATATATCTATGCAGACTTTCAGGAAACTGAGGTGATACAGAATAAGATAAAGGAGAGGAGGAGGCTGGGGTTCTAGTTACTATGAAGGGAGTAAGGAGAAGGGCAAGTGTACGCAAAGCAGGGAAGAAAGGGAAACAAACGTAAATATTGTAAGTCTAGAAAATGATTCTAATGAAAGTTAAGAAAATAAGACTCATTTTATCTAATACATGAGAATAAGAAAAATAAAACAGAAAATCAATATGTAGGCTTGGTGCCTGGAACTCAGTGGCTAAATCCAGTCACCTTCCAAGATTATGGACTTATCTATGATCAATTTAGGACAATCATGATTCACTGAGACTGTTAAAGGGGTCACCTTCCCTCAGCCAGCAGAAAGAAGGACGTACACTGGGGAGAAGGAAGGTGGTGATGGCTGCTGGCAAGGTAGAAACCTTGTCTACCCCAAGCCCTACAACCAACTTCTTGTTCTAGGAACAAGATTAATTTGAATATGGCTGATGGAAATGGAGGTGAGGAGACAAAAAGGGAGGGGAGGGGAGGGAAGACAAAATGTCCCGGACATGTATTGAAGGTTACGCTAGCACCTTCCACATATTTCCCCACACTCTCTTCCCATGATACTTTTTATTATGGCCATTTTCTAGAGGCTTTAGTAAGGTCTTTAAATAATATACCTTGAAATGTGATGACTGGAATTCAAATTGATTAGAAAGTACATGCTCTTTAGCTCTTAGGAGAAAAAGATGGGAAGTTACTCACACCTTAAATACAAGCACAAAAGAGACCCATATCAGAAGAAAACTGCCATATTTTGGGAAACTTGTCCAATGCCTCTTTGTATCTCCAACCTTCTCACCACCTAAAATTAAGTGAAATCATCGTCCATTGAGTGTAAGCACAGTCAACTGTGAATTTGTCTCTGCTTTTATCTTTGGTATTGTGTAATTGAGTAAGAGGAAACTTTTGAGATCCCTCTAGGAATCCTCGCTTCCATATTTCACAGGCAGTCACAGGCAGCCATGGTGGGAAACTAAAAAAAATATTAAAAAAAAAAAAGAAAGAAAAGAAAAACAACAACAAAAAATAAATAAAAATAAAAAGCCACAGGCAGGAGTGGAACAAGAAACTCCAAGAGGGGCTTCTAATGTTTCATTGTTATTGAAAATTACACTTCATAAAAAGTCTTGTTCATTTAAAGTTTGAAGGATGACAGAAAAATGGCTTTCCTCCTTAGGTCTGCTAAATGTATGATAAATCAAAAGAGATGGAACAAGGAGAAACTTCAAGAAAAACAAAACAGAAAATCAGTGTGTAGTATAAATAACACTTCATTAGTGCTGTGGTGCCTTACATAGCAGTCTAGAAAATTCCACAGAGTAATCATAGTATACAGCGCAGAAGAGAATAATTTACTATCGTCAGGGGTTTGTAATCCCTACCATGGAAAGGAGAATGTATGCACATGACTCTTTAATGATCACAGACTTGCAGGCATAAATCCCTGCATGATGAGATGTGAATACGTTTTATAAATGTATATTTCTGCCGGAGAACAAAAAGTCAGGCTGTCTGGTTTGATTGGTGGGCCGAGCTAAGCCTATGACTGAGAGCTGAGAGGTGCGGCTTTGAGACATGCACGTCCATGCTGCATCTTAGGAGAGGCCGTGGGGTGGGTAGAGCACGGTGGTCCAGGGTCTCTTCCTTAGGCACACATCCACGTGATCAACACACAACTTTTGGTCAGAGCTCAATGCCAAAGGCCTGGCAGTATGCCACACCATCCCCAAACACTGTCAGCAATAATTCAAGTGTTTTCTGTACCAATAACTTTTTTTTTTTCTGTACTAAGCTTTAGACACTTTAGCTTAATGTGGTTCCAAAGCAAAGTGATGAATAGGAAAAATTAATAATTTTACACTCTACCCTCCAAAGTCTCTTCTCCTTTCATGCCAGAGTTTCTTCTCTTTGTTCTATTGAATTCTCAGACACTCTTTGATGAAATCTTCTCTGGAGTCAAGATATGAAACTTATTAATGCAGAAAGACAAGAGCTTAAGTAGTACTTCTATCACGGGCATTTTTTTTTTTTTTTTATTTTAACATGGATCAAATCCCTCAATTAAGCAACATTTAGAAAAATTTTCAAATGAGTATTTCCTGGACAAAGATGCCTGGATGTTAGATGGGAAATAGGGAATTCCCAGAGGCTGGATTGGACACTGTGGAAAGAGTGCTGTAGTTGAACCAGGAAACTATAAGAATCAGTGAGTACAGAACAAAGCCATAGAGCAAATCTAAAAGGGCAACAACACAAATGTGAAGAAATAAGATTCCAGATCAGATGCCAGGAAGTGAGACTGGGTTCCAGGATCATTGGTCCGGGTTGAGGTCTACAACACAGAAAACACCAGAAACCTGCTGTTAGTGATGCTGGGGCGGGCTGGGTTATGTCAGGGCTTCTTCATGTGGTGAAAGTGGTGGTCTATGGGAGAGGACAGTGTCCATAGAAAGTCTTCAAGACTTCAAGAAAGTCTGCAGGAATATGCTGAACTCTTATTTAAAATGTTGTGCAAAGAGAATTGAAGCTTTCATTAAATTCTCAAAGCAGCTTGAAAGCAAGCCAGTGAAAGTCTCCTGGGATCCCACTGCAGCGGCAGTTGTCTGCTGCTAGTCGTGTGGTTAAGCCTGGTTCTCCCCTCTGACTCCATCTTCTTTCTGCACCTGCAGCAGGGCTGGTCATCCATTTGCATTCCCTTCTCCTAGCTAGTACCCCCAAGGGAGGAAAGAGTGGTCCTACTTGGTCAGAGCTATTATGAAATAGCATCTCTCGCTCTCCCTCTCTCTCTCTCTCCCTCTCTCTCTCCTTCTCTCTTTCCCTCTCTCTCTCTGGTGACCCACAGGAATGACACACCCTCCTCTGGAAGTGTGGATCATCCCCAATGCCCACATCTTTTCTCTGCTCTGTTGGCTAAACAGCCATTCAGCCACAGTCTCTTGTCTTGAAGGCTCCTCAGGTGTGAGCCAGACACTACTCTAGTAGACATCTTGGGCTCCTAGGGACACCTATCAAATTCTCCAAATGCCCCTTTCCTGAGGACATCCCTGGTTGGGGATGGGCTGGGAATGGAATACACAGTTCACAAATAGGTTTAGGGAATAGGAGGAATTCCTCTCCTTAGGAAAGAGGAGCATACAACTAGAATTGAATTAAATTTAATGATAATGTTAAGCATCTTTTTTCTTGCCAAGCATTATTAGGTGCTGTTGAAGAACCAAGGGAGATGCTGAATTTAAGAAACTCTGGGATGAGGTCAGCAGGGTGGCTGGGATGGTACTGGGTTGTGGCTGGAGGTTGAGAGGAAGGTCATTACCAGGAAGGCCAAGTAAGAATCAAAGACAGAAGTGGCAGCTAGATAGGCAAACATGAACCCAAGGGGGTGGGCAGAGTAGAATGGGGCCATTCTAGGAAGACAAAGTAAAAGCTGGGCAAAACAAGTTAAGATTATGTGGGCAATCACCCACTGCCAGCACACTAGTTCCTTCATATATGGAATCACCCTATTCAGCCAATCTTAAAGGAACCAGCCCCAGGTTTCTGGAGCTTTAAAAATATAGCAACAGATGTTTAGAGAATTCTTAGAGATCTAAAAATAGACCTGCCATTCGATCCTATAATTCCTCTACTAGGTATATACCCAGAAGACCAAAAATCACATAATAACAAAGGTATTTGTACCAGAATGTTTATTGCAGCCCAATTCATAATTGCTAAGTCATGGAAGAAGCCCAAGTGCCCATCGACCCACAAATGGATTAATAAATTGTGGTATATGTACACCATGGAATATTATACAACCTTAAAGAGAGA
>CAUYPK010116230.1:0-10904 GCA_963574355.1 Loris lydekkerianus | reverse complement strand
TCCTCATAAAATACTTGCCCAGAACGATTTCTTCAAGGGTTTTCCCTGCACTCTCTTCTAGTATTTTTATAGTTTCATGTCTTAAGTTTAAATCTTTAATCCAGTGAGAGTCTATCTTAGTTAATGGTGAAAGGTGTGAATCGAGTTTCAGTCTTCTACAGGTTGCCAGCCAGTTCACCCAGCACCATTTGTTAAATAGGGAATCTCTTCCCCACTGAATGTTTTTAATTGGCTTGTCAAAGATCAAATAATGGTAAGTAGCTGGGTTTATCTCTTGGTTCTCTATTCTGTTCCAGACATCTATTTCTCTGCTTTTGTGCCAGTAGCATGCTGTTTTGATCACTATCAATTTATAGTGTAGTCTGAGTTCTGGTAGCGTGATTCCTCCTGCTTTGTTTTTATTTCTGAGTAATGTCTTGACTGTTCGAGTTTTTTTCTGATTCCATATAAAATGAAGTATTATTTTTTCAAGATCTTTAAAGGATGACAGTGGAGCTTTAATAGGGATTGCATTAAAATTGTATATTGCTTTGGGTAATATGGAGATTTTAACAATGTTGATTCTTCCCACCAAGAGCATGGTATGTTTTTTCATTTGTTAACATTTTCAGCTATTTCTTTTTTTAGAGTTTCATAGTTCTCTTTATAGAGATCTTTCATGTCCTTTGTTAGATTAACTCCCAAATATTTCATCTTCTTTGGCACTACTGTGAATGGAATAGAGTCCTTACCCATTTTTTCAGCTTGACTATTGTTGGTATCTATAAAGGCTACCGATTTATGAATGTTGATTTTGTAACCTGAGACGCTGCTGTATTCCTTGATCACTTCTAAGAGTTTTGTAGTAGAATCCCTGGTGTTTTCCAGGTATAGAATCATATCATCTGTGAAGAGTAAAAGTTTGATGTCTTCTGACTCTATATGGATGCCCTTGATCACTTTTTCTTCCCTAATTGTGATTGTTAAACTTCCATTACAATGTTAAAGAGCAGTGGAGACAATAGGCAACCTTGTCTGGTTCCTGACCTGAGGGGAAATGATTTCAATTTAATGCCATTCAATACTATATTGGCCATGAATTTGCTGTAGATGGCTTCTATCAGTTTAAGAAATGTCCCTTCTGGTACATGTGAAACTTACTAAGTGTAGAATATAAAAGTCTTAACACAATGACTAATAAAATGCCAGGAAGGCTATGTTAACCAGTGTGATGAAAATGTGTCAAATGGTCTATAAAACCAGTGTATGGTGCCCCATGATTGCATTAATGTACACAGGTATGATTTAATTTAAAAAAAGGGGGGGGATGGTTTTATGCTTTTTGGAACATCCCCCAAATATCTGTATGCTGTTTATATACAGAAATCAAATTGTAGGAAAATGCCTAATTAACAGTGGTTACTTTTGAGAAATATGGGAGATTTCACTTTTCCCTTCTGTATTGTATTCTTTGAATTCTTTTTTAAAAATACAATGGTTTATTTTTGTCTTCCTTTCAAGTAATAAATGCATTTATTTTTGAAAATTTATTTTATTTTTTTATGGGGGTCTTTTGGAAAATGTGCCAGACAAATTTTAAAAGAGCTACAACATTATTTCTTAGTGATTATTAAAAACTGCACTAGGTAATTTTCTAGCAAGGATTTGTATGAAATAATATGGTAGTCACCCCTTATCCACAGTTTGACTTTCTGCGGTTTCAGTTACTCAAAGGTGGAAAATATTAAATGGAAAATTCCAGAAATAAACAATTTATAACTTTTAAATCGCACACCATTCTGAAAAGTGTGATGAAATCTCATGCCACCCTGCTCTGTCCTGCCCAGGCTGTACTCCCCCTTTTGTTCAGTGTACCCACACTGCAGCCACCAGCCCCTTAGTCACTTGGTAGCCAGCCATCTTGGTGATCAGATTGGTGCTTGTGTTCATAAAACCCTTATTTTTACTTAACTTTCTATTTTATTATGAATTTTTGTTTTTAATCTCATACTGTGCCTAATTTGTAAATTAAACTTTATCATAGGTACATATGTATTAGAAAACCCTTAGCATACCCTGCAGAGGATTTGGTATTATCATGGTCTCAGGCAACCACTGGAGGTCTTAGGACATCCCCCAAAGATAAGAGTGGACTACCATATATTCTGGGAGGTACTGTGATGTTCAGGTTTATTTTGATTCAATAGTTTTAGAGATTATGTTGATGATTCTGTTTAGAACTGATTCACTGATTTAAAATTTTTGATTTAGGGCGGTGCCTGTGGCTCAGGGAATAGGGTGCCGGCCCCATATACCAAGGGTGGTGGGTTCAAACCCAGCCCCGGCCAAACTGCAACAACAACAACAAAAAAATAGCCAGGCGTGTGGGGGGTGCCTGTGGTCCCAGCTACTCAGGAGGCTGAGGCAAGAGAATCACCTAAGCTCAAGAGCTGGAGGTTGCTGTGAGCTGTGATGCCATAGCACTCTACCAAAGGTGACAAAGTAAGACTCTGTCTCAAAAAAAAAATTTTTGACTTAATTCTTGATCTGGTTTAAAAGTAATATTTCATTCAGTTTTTTAGTTCAGCAAATCAGCAATTCATTCAGGTTTCTAACTCACACTTCAGTTAAAGTTCCTGCTTTATAGTGTTTATTCTTTCTTTAAGATGTTTAGTCTGCACGGACAGCTTTAACAGTATTTGAAATAAAGGAAAGAACCCTGCTCTTTTGAACTGCTTCTAAAAACAAAATTTGTGTCTCATCTGGGGGTGAAGGCTGTGAAAAAAATCAAAGTGCTGTAAACCAGGGCAATGTATCCATTAGACACAGTAGGCACCTTGCCTAGGGGGCTCCAGAAAACATTAAATTTCTTTTAAAATCAGAAGAAAAAGACAAAAATGAATGCAATCCAGCCTGAATTGTATCTGTTTTTATACAAATGAGGTCATATAATATAATTTTAAAACAATTTTTTTAGAGGAAAGAGCCACAAAGGCAAAAGTGCCCAAGGCCCATGGAAGTCATCACGTATCCGTGGATCAAACTACAGAGTTAGAAAAGTAAGCTGCTTCTTACCTGAATATTGAGGGAAACGCTGATTACCAAATTTCCTAAAATAGCCAGCAAAACTCCCAAAAGGTGAATCTGTAAAAGAAAATGTTTTCTTTAAATGCTATTTTAAATAGTACTTGTACTGAGAAAAAAAAAAAAAAAGGCAAATTAAGGCTGATGTGTTTATTCATTCAGCTTTACCAGCATTCATTGGCAAGGGTGGGTTTGAGGTATCGATACAGTTTACTTTAGTTTCTTCCTTTTATCAAATATTATTCTTTAGAAATCATTCAGTCCTTTCCTGATTTCTCTAAATGTTTGTCTGCCTCATTCACTAAAATAACGAAAATAGTTATCAGGTTCTGACTTTTCCCCCACAAAGATGCTGCTTCTGATTCATCCTTTCTGTTTTCTTTTCTCTTAGAATATTCTAGAGGACACTGTGGTGTGAGAGAAAGATCACTGGAAGTAAAGGATAAATCTGAGACAGAGATCTGCTGTTTGCTAATTGGGTGATGTTGAGCAAGTCACTTCACTTCCCTGGCCCCAGTGAGGCTGGATTAGATGTGTCCAGAAATTGCTTCACCTCTAACGTTCTATGATCTACCCTGGAGGTAGACTGAATTTTCTCACTGCTCTCCTAGTCAAGAACCCACACTGTCTCCCTACGATCAACTATTAATTTATCAACCATGAGACTACTAGACCAGCTCTCCACAATTTGTCCTCAACCTGGCCATTTAATGATTGATAACTCGTGTGATGTGCTCCATCTCAGGTAACCAGCATCCTCCCCTGAGATGTGACACTGGCTCATGCCACTTGGTTTTTTCCTCAACCTGTTCCAATCATCCCTCAGCCTCCTGCCTGCAGAAGGCCTCCTCCTTGAGGCCTCAGACCACTTCAGCCCATCTTTACTTTCTCAGACTCCACATGGTAAACCTCCCTTATTTCTTCTTTTCTATTGTCGTGCATGTCATTAGGTTCTACAAACAGAAGGCAAATTTTTTTGGTAAAGAGAACCAGGTTTTTATGCTTCTTTTTGTTCGGTCTTCTACATAATCTACTGTATGAATTAGGAATTTAATAAATACTTGCTTGAAAAAGTTTACAATGGTCTAAAACAAGAACTACAGAGGTTAAAAAATAAGTTCTTACATGTTGTCCAAGATGTTTATCATAGATGGCTCGTGTGTTATTTGATGATTTCAAAAGATGCATTACTGCTCCTGTCTCGGTCCAAAGGTATAATCTTTTCTATTAGTATAAATTAGCAATGATGTAAAGAACTTCCCTCTCTTATTCTACAGTACATAACTTTCAGCTAGCTTCAAATTCCAAGGAGCTATTTGAATTTCAAATGAATATTGTAACCACAAAGGACCTTTTTCAGAATGCAAAATGTCTTTGAAGTTTTTAGAGCTTTATTATAAGTGCTAAGGTGAAATTCAGTAATGTTTAAAAGTTGAAAACTTCTTTTATAGTTAACATATAATATCCATGGTCTTTAATCAGTTGAGAATTTTCTTTTCCTAATAAAGACACTTGGCAATAATTTTGAACAGTATTCCTCATGAGGAAACAATTGTATCACAATACAATATGCTATTTCCATGCTTTCTATTTATAATCTGATGCACTTGGCAGTAATAAAGAAAATAAAAATTCAGAAGAAATTTGGCATTGAGTGGATATTTATGATAATCTCTCATAATTATAAAAGTAAATTGTTGAGTAGAAATAACTTACTTTATTTTAATTTTATTTTATTTTGTATTCTCTGAGACAGAGTCTCTGTCACCCTGGGGTTGAGTGCCATGGCATCATAGCTCACAGCAACCTCAAATTCCTGGGCCTAAGCAATCCTTATATGCCTCAGGTTCCCAAAATTGCTGATAATACAGGTGCCCGCCAAAGCACCTGGCTAATTTTTCTATTTTTAGTAGAGATGGGGTCTTGCTTTTGCTTAGGCTGTTCTCAAACTACTGAATTCAAGGAACCCACTTGCCTCGGCCTCCTATAGTGCTAGGATGATAGGTGTGAGCCACCGTACTCGGTCAAAATAACTTACTCTAAAATTCTTTAAGTCATTCATTGAGCAGTTTAAATGGCACGGATTATTCAAAAATAATCTAGCTGGATGTTTAAAAATTGGTGGCAGGATTTGGCAATGATTTGTTGGATATGACACCAAAGCACAGGTAACAAAAGAAAAAATAGGTAAGTTATACTTTGCTGAGATTAAAAACCTTTGTGCATCAAAGGACATTATCAAAAGAGTAAAAAAGGCAACACACAGAATGGGAAAAAAGTATTTGCAAATCATATATCTGATGAAGAAGTGATATCCAGAATACTTAAAGAATGACTACAAGTCAACATGAAAAATAAACAACCTGATTAAATACTGGGCAAAAAATACACACTCACACAAGAAGAATTCAATTTAATTCAAGTTGGGGGAAGGAGAGAGGAGGGAGAAGAGAGAAAGGAGGAAAGAGGGGATCAGGTGTCCCCACCTAATGGGCACAATGTAAGGGTATATGGCACAACTACAGCGGGGACCTTACATAACAAATGCAAACACTGTAACCTAATCATTTGTACCCTCATAATAATCTGAAATTAAAAAAAATTGGGCAAAAGACTTGAATAGTTGTTTCTCTAAAGAAGACATGAATGGGCCAGTAAACACATGCGAAGATGCTCAACATCACTACTCATGAGGATAATGCAAATCCAAACCACAATGAGTTAACCATTTCACATTCATTAGAATGGCTGTACTTTTAACAACAACAACAAAGACCCCAAATCAGATAACAACAAGTATTGGTGAGAACCATAGATAAATGGGAACTCTTACGTATTGCTGGTGGGAATGTAAAATGGTACAGTCAGTGGAAAATAGCATGGAGGTTCCTCAAAAAATTAAACCCAGAATCACCATATGGCCCAGCAATTCTACCTCTTGGTATATATACACATCTAAAAGAACTGAAAGCAAGCACGTGAATTTGTATACTCATGTCCATGACGGTATTATTCATAATGGCCAAAAGATGGAAGGAACCCAAGTGTTCATCAACAGATGAATGGATAAACAAATGTGGCATACGCATGCATATGATGGAATATTATTCAGCCTTAAAAGGAAGGAAATTTTGAAATAGTCTATAAAATGCATAAAACTTTGTAGGACATTATACTAAGTGAAGTAAGCCAGTCACAGAAGGACAAATATATAATATCTCTTACATAAGGTACCTAGTCATGTTCACGGAGATAAAGAGTAGAAAGGCGGTTGCCATCGTGGAGAGTGGAGAAAGTGGAGAGTTAGTATTTAATGGGTATAAAGCTGGGATAGATGAAAAAGTTCTAGAGATGAATGTGGTGAGGGTTGCACAACAAGAATGAATTTTGTGCCCCAGAACTGTACCCTTAAAGAAGGTTAAAATGGTAAAATGTTATATTGTGTACATCCCATGGCTATGAAAAAAATTAATGGCAGAGGAAGTTGGAGTGTGCTTTAATTTGAAGAAGGAAAGGTGAAGGGTTAAAAATCAGCATTATGTCATTTCTTTAAATTAAAATATTTTGGGAGCCTGGTGCAGTGGCTCACACCTATAATCCTGGGAGGCTGAGGTTGGGGGATTGCTTGAGCTCAGGAGTTTGAGACCAGAGTAAGCAAGAGCGAAACCCCGTCTCAAAAAACTAGCAGGGTGTTGTGGTGGACACCTGTATTCCCAGCTACTGAGGAGGCTGTGGCAGGAGGCTTACTTAAGCCCAAGAGTTTGAGGTTGACTGTGAGCTATGATGATGCCATGGCACTCTAGCCAGGGCAACAGAGTGAGACTCTGTCTCTAATATATATATACATTTACATGTATGTATTATACATATACACATATACATATATATTTTCTTATCATAGTATTTTTTCCTAAAGCAGATATTCCTGGAAAGGTATAAACTATTAAATTTTAATATCTTAATATAAATGTTCCAGAGAAATTCATTGAAAGCTAAGTGTGGTAGACTGCAAAAGTGAACGCAATTATTCACTCCTCTCTACAGCTCTACCCTTGGCCAAGTAGCCTCGGACTTCCTCCTGTTATAAGGTACAGTGGATTTCTCTGCCCCTTGAATTCAGGCTGGTTAAGGGACTACAATGCGGTGAAGGGGTGAGTTCCAGGACTAGGCCTCAAAAGGTACCACATGCTTACTCTTTTAGAAAGTTCTTGAGAACAGCCCCAGGCTAGTCTGCTAGCCGATGACCGATGGGGACCCAAGCAACCTTGTTGGCTTAGGGTCTGCAGCCTCACCAACAGTCAATGGCTGACCCAAGACCAGGGCAATCCCTAAACGTGTCAGCTCTCGGCTGACACACAGATGACTGCAGAGGGAGTGAGCCCAGCTGAACTCAGCCAAGCCTGACCACATCACTGAACACCAGCTGACCAACTGATTCAAAAGCATTCATAAATGGTTATAATTTAAAGCTACTAAGCTTTGGGGCAATTTGTTATTCAATAAGAAAAAACAGAGGTTGGCTAAAAAGATGGGAAATGGAGTGGGGATAACATGAAGCCTTAATGCTGAGAAAAAGGGATTACAAAAAAAAAAAAAAGAGGTGGCCCGTTTTGCCAAGGGTTACTCTGGCATAGGGGCAGCAAGCTATTTTAAAAGTCACCTAAAAAAAGTACTGTTCCTAAAGTCAGGAGATCTGTCTCCCCCCCTTACTCACTGGAGATGACCCTGCAGAGGCATTCTCCTCTTCAGCTTTCTGCTGTCTTAGTTGTGGGATGGAGAGTGGACCTTAAGGAATTAAGGGAAGGCCTTCCTGAGTGAGGGCATGTGTATGAAAGCAAGACTCAACACACAAAACATCCAAAGCGAAGGTGATATGAAGAAATAACAACGAAGTTATCTTTTCTTTATGTAAAATGTCTAAACAATCATTTAAATGGTTCCTTTAAAAAAAAACACAACTGCCAACCGCTGTTTCCCTGCTTCCTGGCTTTTTGGATCAGGGTGTATGCACCATCTTCACAACGCTCTATTGTAAATGTTCATTGTATTTTTAATTATGTCTTCCAAATCCAATGAATTTATAGAATACTTATAAAATATAAATGATTTTATAATGTTCATCATATAGGAAAGGTAGAAACTACCATTAATAATTTTAAAATAATTTTTTTTTGTTTTTTGGGGGGAGACAGAATCTTACTCTGTCACCCTGGCTAGAGAGCCACGGTGTCATAATTCACAGCAACCGCAAACTTTTGGGCTAAAGGGATCCTCTTGCCCCATCCTCCCAAGAAGTTAGGACTACAGGTCCCCACCACAATGCCTGACTAATTTTTCTATTTTTAGTAGAGACAGGGTCTTGTTCTTGCTCGGCTGGTCTTGAACTCTGGCTATAGAATCAGAGATACAAATCCATAGCATTTCCTTTTCTCAGGAAATGACTTACAGATTTAGGTAGAATTAGAGGTTGTATTCTATATTTTCTAATCAGTGATGCCAATCATACTAGCTTATTAACTATCTATTTATTTTTGGAAACAGGGTCTCACTATATTGCCCAGGCTGGAGTGCAGTGGCACAATCATAGTTCACTGTGGCCTTAAACTCTTGGGCTCAGCCTCCTGAGTAGCTGGGACTACAAGGGCACATCACCATGTTCAGCTAATTTTTAAAACTTTTTTTTGTAGAGATGAGGGTCAGCCCTCTCACTATTTTGCCCTGTCTGATCTCAAATTCCTGGCCTCCAGGGATGCTTCTGCCTTGGGCTCCCACAGTGCTGGAAATACAAGTGTGAGCTACCATGCCAGGCCAATTTCAACTTTTTAATTAAACCATCATGATACAGTTAAAAGAGTTCATATTATGATATTCCCTTTCTATCATTTCCCCCCCATGACTTTATGGATTATTATAAAAGCTATTTATATTTCAAAATGACCTGAATATAAAATTTACTTTATTCTTCCTGAAGTTAGAATTAGCTTTGAAGTTTGTTACCTCCTTACTCCCTGGCATCTACATGAGGCCAAAATTTAGAGACTTAGAATGTCATACATACATTCCTCCCAACTGAATAATAGTGGTAAAACTCATGTGGGAGTTCAACTTTACATCCCAAGAAACTACAAAAAGATTGCCCTTTTTTCAGTCTCAGTCTAGTTCTGAATATTGTAAGATAATTAGCAAAAGTAGGAACAACCATAAACTATATCTGAATGAATCAGATGCATTTAAAGCACCATGCAGAAACTAGCAGGCAAAGAGATATTTGAATATGCTAATTTCTTTTCAAAAAGAATATGAAGACGGTTATCACCTTAGCTGAGGCCTTCTTACAGTTGCTTACCTAGCCAAGGATGCCTAAATGCATTTCTCCTTGAAAACTTACGATGGACTCTTCTGATACATGTGCATCTTTATCAACATGATGAAAAATAAGTTCTGGTGGCCAGTCCATAAACTACAATGAGTTCTCAGCAGGACGAGCAACATTATATAGGCATACCTTAGAGATACTGTTCGGCTCCAAACCACCATATAAAAGTGAATATTGCAATAAAGTGAGTCACAAAAATGTTTTAGTTTCCCACTGAACATGAACGTTATGTTTACACTGCATGATAGTCCATTAAATGTGCACTGATACTATGTCTTAAAAAAGTACATCTCTTAATTTAAAAATACTGTATATACTCGAGTATAAGCTGAGTTTTTTCGGCACAAAATTTGTGCCGAGTTCGGGTTTTTCAGCACAAATTTTGTGCCGCAAAAACTCGGCTTATACTCGAGTAAATACGGTACATCAGTGTTAAAAAATGCTAATGATCATCTGAGCCTGCAGTGAGTCATGATCTTTTTACTGGTGGAGTGTTTTGCCTCAATGCTGATGGCTGCTGACTGATCAGGGTGGTGGTTGCTGAAGGTTGGGGTGGCTGTGGTGATTTCTTAAAGACAATGAAGTGAGCCACATTGATGGATTCTTCCTTTCACATGTACATTTCCCTGTAGCATGCAATGCTGTTTGAGAGCATTTTACCCTCACTAGAACTCCTTTAAAAATTAGGGTCAGCCCTCCCAAATTCTGCCACAGCTTTATCAACTAAGTTTATGGAATATTCTGATCCTTTGTTGTCATTTCAACAATGTTAAGAGTCTCTTTCACCAGGAGTAGTTCCCACCTCAAGAAATCACTTACTTTATTCATTCGTAAAAAGGAACTTCTTATCTGTTTGAGTTTTATCATGAGTTTGCAGCAATTCAGTCACATATGCGGACTCCACTTCTAATTCTAGTTCTCTTGCTATTTCCACCAAATCTACAATTACTTTCTTCACTGAAGTCTTGACCCTTCAAAGTAATCCATGAGAGTTGGAATCAACGTCTTTTTTTTTTTATTTAAATTAAATCATAGCTGTGTACATTGATATGATCAAGGGGCATCATATATTAGTTTCATAGACCGTTTGATACATTTTCATCACACTGTGCTAAGACATTTACATTCCACATTTACTAAGTTTCACATATACCCTTGTAAGATGCACCCTAAGATGCATCCCACCAATCCCCCTCCCTCTACCCGCTTCCCCCCTCCCTGCCCTCCCTTTCCCCCTTCCCCTTGTTCTTAGGTTGTACCTGGGTTATAGCTTTCATGTGAAAGCTCTAAATTAGTTTCATAGTAGGGCTCAGTACATTGGGTGCTTTTTCTTCCATTCTTGAGATACTTTACCAAGAAGAATATGTTCCAGCTCCATCCATGTAAACATGAAAGAGGTAAAGTCTCCATCTTTCTTTAAGGCTGCATAGTATTCCATGGTGTATATACCACAATTTATTAATCC
>CAUYPK010116226.1:0-13023 GCA_963574355.1 Loris lydekkerianus | reverse complement strand
ATACTTAGAGATCTAAAAATAGACCTGCCATTTGATCCTATATTTCCATTACTAGGTTTATACCCAGAAGACCAAAAATCACAATATAACAAAGACATCTGTACCAGAATGTTTATTGCAGCCCAATTCATAATTGCTAAGTCACGGAAGAAGCCCAAGTGCCTATCGACCCACGAATGGACTAGCAAATTGTGGTACATGTATACCATGGAATACTATGCACCCTTAAAGAAAGATGGAGACTTTGCTTCTTTCATGCTTACATGGATGGAGCTGAAACATATTCTTCTTAGCAAAGTATCTCAAGAATGGAAGAAAATGTATCCAATGTACTCAACCCTACTATGAAGCTAATTTATAGCTTTCATATGAAGGCTATAACCCAACTGTAGCACAAGAATAAGGGGAAACGGCCAAGGGAAGGAAAGGTAGGGGGGAAGTCAGGGTGGAGGGAGGGTAATGGGTGGGGCCACACCTGCAGTGCATCTTAGAATGGGTACAGGGGAAACCTACTAAATGCAGAATACAAATGTCTACATACAATAACTAAGAAAATGCCATGGAGGCTATGTTGAACAGTTTGATGAGAATATTTCAGATTTTATATGAAACCAGCACATTGTACCACTTGATTGCACTAATGTACACAGCTATGATTTAACAATAAAAAATTAAAAAATAAATAAATAAAAGAGACTGCATCTGCCTATTCTACCCTGTACCTTCACTATGTCTACAGTGGTTATGTGAATGTATGTGTTGCATTTTTAGACAAAAAAACAAGTTGGGCACAATCACGCATGCCTGTAGTCCCAACTATTCAGGAGGTTGTGGCCTGAGGATCACTTGAGGACAGGAGTTTGAGATCAGCAATGTAGCAAGACCCCATCCCTAAAAAAATTTTTAAAACTATCTAACTTCATCTTTAGGTTTCCTCAAGGTTTATGTGAACATGTAGCTGTTAGTTTATATGTACCAGTTTCACAAAATTCTCTTCCTCCTAGCAAAACTAACAGCTGATAAAACTGTAAAATAGAAACTTATTTTTAGATTCCAGGGCAAATCTAAACTGTCATAGTTTTGTCTGCACGATGTAATTTAATGCTAGTCTGACGGGTGCTTGTAGCTTGAGAGGAAGGTATGTATAGAGTTTTAGTTAAATAATATGGATTTTTATTCCTATTATGATTTTTGTCCACTTTCGTCTTTTTGTCTATATTGATAGAAAGTTAAAACCTTGGATATTTAGGAATTTTAAGATTACATATCACTTTGGCCCCCTCAGACAGCACATTGCATTATTGGTCACTTTAGCAATAGATAGTGGTGATGAAGGGAGTAAGGGTAGAAGTACGTAGAAGGTAATTTTAAAGATATTTCATTATAAATAATTTTCCCTTCATGTACATAAATGAGTTAGGTCCAATTTTATTTTCTTTTTTGGGACAGTCTTTGTCACCCTTGGTAGAGTGCCGAGGCATTATAGCTCACAGCAACCTCCAACTCTTGGATTCAAGTGAGCCTCTTGCCTCAGCCTCCCATGTAGCTGGGACTACAGGTGCCCACCACAACACCCGGTTATTTTTAGAGGTGGGGGGGTCTCAAATTCCTGAGCTCAAGCAATTCACTGCCCTTGGCCTTTCAGAGTGCTAGGATTATAGGTGTGAGTCATAGCACCTGGCCTTCGGTCTAATTTTAATTAAAATATAAAGTATAGAGAGACACATCTAAAGCTGTTGAAGAAGAGGAAAGTATATAAATTCAGTTTAGTTGTATTTTACTTTTTGGTGTATGAATTTGTGGTAAACAATGATAGTCTGTGGCTTTCATTTCTTTATAAAAATGCTTGAAACATAATTTTTACTGTTAGAAATCCTATACTTGAAAGAAGCCTCAATCACCAATGGCTTTATGAAGCAACGTTAAAAAAATGGAAAATGTAAAAATATTTGTTTTGTCTGATTACCTTGCTGTTAATTATGTTCTCTTTCAGTGTATGAAAAAAAATTGCTATTTTATTATCCACCTTACATTTTCTGAAATAGCACTTGCTTTTGAGAATTGGATAGTGTGTTATTTAGGTGTTAATTAACTGTGTCTACATTTTTCAAAGTTTTATATTATGTTGTTATTATTATAAGTTACAGTGGTACCATTCTGAATGTTTTCAGGCCTTTAAATAAATCCTAAATATTTTTTTCAAAAAAAAAATTAAAAAAACATGTCTTTTCTAGTCATTAATATCTTTTCCCACAGGAAGAAGTACCTTGTCTATAGCAAAACACAAACTAAAAGAGGGTGCAGGTGCAACAGAAGGAGCAATGAGGGCCCGCGTGGGAAACCCCATAGTGTGTGGATGGAGGCTTGCTCACCTACATAGTCACAGCAACACACAGAATGGGCAGATTCTAAGCCTCCAGCTTGGTTTTCTAAGGGTCAGCGTTTGTCTTTGGTGGCAGCAAATTCAGGAGACTCTATTAGTAATGCTAAGAAGATTTTGGCATGTACAAAAGAAAAGAATACTCTGTGACCTTACTCGGTGGGTATGTTATTATATAAGGGAGATTCTGAGAGGTTGTGAAATAGCCATTGGGCACTGATTGCATTTTCCTTGCAACTTATTTCCCAAGTGAGTTAAATCACAAGCTAGAAGAATCTTGGAGCAGTAAGAGGGTTAAGGGATCTTCTTCATCACAAAGATGAGGAAACTGAGGCCAAAACAGAGTATGCCTCTGAGTCAGAGTGAAGCTGGAGTTTATTTCTGGGTTCAGGTAAGGACAGGGTTCTTCTGACTTGCAGACCACTATGCTGTCTTCTGCTGTTGCTTTTTACTTTTCTGTTTCCTGACAAAGCAGAAGACTCTCACAACCCACATACTCTCACTCCCCAAATCTCATAGCTTCATTAGGGAATTGTCTAATGTTAGAAGGATATAGAACACTTACCAAGGAGTTTGTGCATCTCTCTTTCTCTAGAGAGTGTGAATAAAGAGAAGGAGCTTTCTATTAAGGGCATATTTTAAGTGCAGTTCTTATCAGAGGCAAAGCACAAGTACCAGTCTTCTGAAGTTCCTTTCATGTCCCAAGAAACTTCTTTTCTGCTCTCTCTGAGAAAAAGTAAAGCATTGAGAAGCTTCCTTGCTAGTCGACATCAGAATGAGAATTACATCTTAGGTACAAGGCTGAACTAATCTTTGATATAATCCTACTAAGCCATGTGACCAGTTTCTTCGACTTGATTCTGAGTCCAGTGTAGACAGAGGTTAAACAAAGTAGCGAACACATTGGTGGTAAGAGCAGGGTTTCCAGAGTTATGTGAAGATTATGTCTACCTTGCCAGCTCATGCTTGCAGCAAGTAAATTTAGATTAACCCTCGATTAATCCATAGACAAAAGAACTTTCAGCCAAGAGACCCGGGTAGGGCTGAGGGGGATGGAGAAATATGCTCTGTCCTAATCACTAGGGAAGAACAGGCTGTTCGAGCCAATTCTGCTCTGATCTATAATGAGATCAATGGCATCTGGAGCTCTTTGGGCACTGACAGCAGACACAGGGACAGGAGTGCAGCACAGAGGAAGGATTACCTCATCGAGGAGAGCAGCCAAGGCTGCCACCTTCCCTCTCACACCCTCCCTTCTGAACCCACCCTCCCTTCCCTCAGCTGCCACTGGACGGCCAGTTTCCCAGTGAAGCACAGCTAGTCAGCAAAGTGAAAGTAGCAAGAAATTGTACCTAAGTCTTTGCAAATCAGCCACTATCTTCCTGTTCAAATCCACCTTAAACTTATAGTGAATAGAAATTAGCCAGCTGTCTTCAAAGGGTTGTTCTTTTTTTCCCACTAACTCTACCTCTATAGATGATATTAGGGGAAAGTTAACCATCTCTCTTACTCCCCTTCAACATGGAATGCATTCACAGAAATGTGAGAATTCCATTCTTCATTCACTCATTCCATGGCCACAGAAGCTTCAGTTGTTCTAGCTTATGTCTAAGTCACTAGGCTCGTCCCCAAAGGAAAAGCTAGAATGTCTTTCCTTATTCTTTTCCTGTCTCTCACTTCTTTTCTTCCGTAGGCAGCATAGGAAAACAAGATGGATAATGTCCTTAGGAGCCACCTCAGTGAGTGATCACACCATAGTGGAATTGGTGTGGAATGGGAGTCAGAGAAAGAATACAGATAAGGTTTGAGTCAGATAGGGATTGGGAAGACCGGGCTTGCCTATTAGCAGGGGAAAAAAAGCGATGGGGGAGAAAGGCTTATGTTGCCTTATAAGAAAAAAAAAAAAGAGGCATAGCAGGCCTCTTGGACTTCAGATAACTCTTACAAAATATTTTGATGGATTAAGTGCAAAAAGTGAATCAAATATATGGATTAAATTTTTATTAAAATACAAATGAGGTATTTCAGCTATTAAATTAAGTAAAATGTTTGGCAAAGTAGATTTCATTTTGGCCAATCCCAGAACATTTGAAAAATCGTTTTGAGATATTCAGTGAACTGAACAGAAAGTCAGGTTGACCTATTCTTAAAGTTTGGAAAAATGAAATTTGGCTCATCAAGGTTTGATTCTGTGTCAAATATACTTGTGGGGAAATAAGTATCTGAAATACCAAAATTGCCTACATGCCTTGGAAGTACAGCCGAAATGCTCAATAGTTACTGAGTAACTCAGTGTGCCCAGCACCATAAAAGGCAGCAGTCCTTTGACCTGAGGAAAGGTGAGTAGCTCCTCACCACCCCCCACCACGGTACTAAGAACTGAACTGAGGCCAGTGTTACCCTGTGCCTGCAAGCTAGTCTGTCTAGCCTACAAAATTAACATGAGGCAGCAAATGAATAGAAAATGCTCATTTGAGAAAAAGGTGATCAGCACAGTTGGATGGCTGACAAGAGATTTTATTATCTGTAATGACTAGAAGAATTCAAAAAAGTAAGGGACAATAAGGGTGTTGATGAAAGGTGAGGTCATAATGCTTGGAAATTTTTTCCAGGTTAATAACTTCATTTTACTTATTTGGAAAAAAAAAAAATTCTAAAGGAATAAATGGAAATTGTTGACACTCTAATGCCCATCCAGTTGAGTATCTTTCTATCAACCCATGGGTGAGTGGAATTTTTATTTAATCCACTTATCAGCAACCCATCTGAACACGACTATACATGAAATTTCAAGTTTAGCAATCTTTTGTTTCTGCACATGGCCATTGTGAAATTCATCCTACCCATGGTAAAACTTCATCTTTCTGCCAGTGTTTGGGGGGAATGAGGTCATCTGAAAAGCTAAGATTTCTAAATAACTAAAGATTAAGTATCAGGCCACCAGCATCAAACCATACTAGGGGGTTATATTTAAACTTCTTTGAGTAAAAATATTTGTAAATCTTTTATTTACTTTGCTGTATTCCCAAATAAAGGAACATAATGTTTTGCAAGAATACTCTAAAGATGGCCATGATGAATAGGGCTCTTGGCCTCTAACCTACATGATCTCAGCTTGCAATACCTTTTCAAGTATTCTCTGTACAGTGGGTAAATCAGGAAAGCAGAGCCACTCTATTTATTTAAAGCAAGAAGGGAATTTCAATAGGGACTTAGCAGCTTATGCAATCATTGGAAAGGTTGGGCGGTGTGAAGATCAAGAGTGCCACTGCTAGCATTCAATAATTCAGGAAATGCAGGATTCATAGAAGACTGCTACCCACAACCTTAGCTGAATGTGGTTCAAAAGGTGATTCTCAAGGGGTTACCCAGAAGTCCTTGGGAGAATGTCCGTCTGCTGTCTGAAGATGTCCATATAAGCCTGCTCACAGCATCAGCCAGAAGATGCACGTTCTTCTGCATTCCACATCTTACAACACAGTGTCTCTTCTGGTAAAATGAAAATTTGAACCTCCTAGTAAAAGGAAATGTAGTTTCCAGACCATCATTCCTTGCACACAGGAGACAAGTTGAAAGGAAAAAGATAATGCTGAGTATCAGGCATTATGGGCATATCAAATTCTCCTGATTCTGTGCTGTTGCTGGACACCATTTGTTTAACGGATAGTCATTCCACTCCACTGCTTTTCATCTTATACTTTTGTTGCATTTGATATAATTACAGTAGAAATATAATACCTCATTTATTAAGAATAAGCAGCTGAGCAAAAGACCTTTAGTAATTCCAATTACTTGTTAAATTATATTCATGTATCTGACTATAGATTTTCTCATCTATAAAGTGGGAAAAACTACTGCCATATTTACCTTTCCCATAAATGCTACATGTATCAATGACTTGCACAAGTGAAAGTTCTGCACAAATTATAGAGTATTGTGAAATTTAATTCGTTTTCTCACTCATTCATTCAACATATTCATTCAGTGCTTAGGCAGTGATCCCCAAACATTTTGACACCAGGGACTGGTTTCGTGGAAGAAAATTTTTTTCACGTACTGGGGTGGGGTATAGTTCAAAAGGATTTAAGCACATGACATCTCCACCTCAGATCATCAGGCACTAGACTCTCATAAGGGGTTGACAACCTAGATCGTTCACATACACAGTTTACAGTAGGCCTCACACGCCTATGAGAATCTAATGCAGCAGCTGGCCTGACAGGAGGTAGAGCTCAGGTGATCCTGCGTGTTATGGGGAGCAGCTAAACATAGATTGAGTTTCACCTGCTCGCCTACCGCTCATCTTTTGCTGGGTGGCCATGGGTTGCAGACTGCAGGTCTAAGGCATAGAAGTAGACATTTTAGGGGCATAATATAAAGACAAACAATTTTCTCTGTGCCAAGGGACTTCACCACTTGGTAGCATAGAATAAAATATATAAATAAAAAGCCAAATATTAATACAAAGTAGAAATTAGTAAGGACCATAAGGGGATGCTAAGAATGAAAATTCTGTCTTGGAAGGAACTATCATATTCATCTGAAGAAATGAATAAGGCTTTTTGACCTAGACCTTTGTCTATTTACCTATTCTGCTATCTGACTTTCAGACTCCTGCTTTCAATTACTATACTCACAATCTTCAGTAGATGTCGTACCTTAATTCCATCAATCATCCATCTAATTCCTTTTTCTTGTTCCAATTATAATTGTCTTAATTCTGAATCTTTTCATTGTTTGCCTGAACCACTGAAATACCGTCCTCACAATCTACCTGCCCTCAAATCTGCCTTCACCGTGCTGCCCACTTCAGCCCACTCAACCACAATGCCACACAAAATTAATCTACCCTTTGCATTTGCTCTCAGAATAATCTATGTAAAAATGCCAGTCTTCTCATAGAATAATCTGCTAAAATCCCTACAAAAATCAGTCCCTAATTTCAGGGTAAGGTCAGCCCACAAGGCCCTCTATGATCTGGCCTAATCTAGGATGTTCCTTTGTGCATGAGTTTGTGACACCTATTTATAATACTTAAGACAGCTTTCTCTTTTTTCCTTTCTGGTTTATGACAGTATTAAGAGTAATATAGCTGTGTCCTTAAAGTGAAGGAAGGGAGTTAGAAGTTCGGTAGCCTCAGGAACCAAGTTGCTGTTTAGAGAGAATAAAAGGGGAATCCAGGCAATACAAGTGAAGGAAGAAATGGAAACCTGCAGTGGGTGACCTTCCCTTTCTGTGATACTGAATGCGGGAGTCAGGACTCAAGCTGTCAGGTGAGAGAGGGGTACTGACTACTGTGGCCAATCAGACAAAATTCTTCTTCTCTGGGTCAGGGCCAGAAGCCAGAAACTCTCCGAATACTTTCACAGAGGAGCAATGGACTGAGGGAGGAAGTTTTACTGACCAAGGCTTCACCAGAAGAGGTCAGACAATTAAGTTAGCAAACTCATTCTAGAAAAAGTGCTACATGCCTCATTACTGAATATCACTATAGTTACCAGATGGCCAAGGGGAGTATTTCAAAGGTGGCTGAAGTGATATTCAGCAATGAGGTAGGTAACACTTTTTCTAGATGAACTTAATTGTTCAACTTCATACATACTTTTCTTTAGATGTTTTCTGGTGGGATGTGGTTGCTGCAATTATTATGATGAGTTGCTAACATTTACATAGCACTTTAAACAGTTTCCCAAATGCACAGTTTTCAACAGGTGCCCACATTACTTGCTTGGCTAGCTAAAATGCTATCACATGCCATGCTTTTTTGGACCCTTTGAACTCTTTATTAATTCTTGGCAAGATGAATATAGTTAACTGGGTGTTACTTAAAGTTAATATGGTAACATAGTAGAGTCTTAAAACTACTTCAGTGAATTAATAATCACAAATCTTTGCACTGAGAACTCAGATCATCTCTTTAAGAAAATTTGCCACAGCTACAACTTGGATTCTACCTAGCAAATACAAAAATATTAACTAACCATTTGCACCCTCATCTTAATCTGTAATTTAAAATAAAAGAAAACTAGCTAGTGGAGGATGGAAGATTAAAGAGAGGAGGTAGTATAGGAAGACACAAAGGCAGGTCTCTCTTTAGGTCTCAGACTGGTTTCATGTGCTCCTGTTTCTGAGGGAGGAGGTGGGAAAGAGATGTGCACGGAGGGAACAAAAGGTCCTTTTGTTTTACTATTAATGAATTAACTAACCTTTTCTGAACATTGTGCTTAGAGATTTAAAGGCCCACAGTTTAATCTTGTGTTACTGAACTAATAACACAAGTTACTAGTTCTGTTAAAGATAACAAAAATTAACTTTTTACAAATCCTTTCCCTTCATGACTTCAATACCAAAGTCTTATTACAACTTTGGGAAACTGACCTAGACAAAATGTGTGTTTAGCCCCCAAATGGAACTTGTAAACACAAACAATGGCCTTCAATAGCTTCACAAATCATTGTCATTTCTTTTTTCCTCCCTTCTGAAGTTCTCTTCTGTACTAATTGCATCTTTGCATACTAAAGTGTCTGAAATTTCTGGCAAGATCCATAAAACTTGATGCAATTTGATCATAGGCCAATACCCCACTGAAGCAAAGCGAAGGCCAGAGATGCTTTCTCTTAAGACAGCTGGTCACCTAGCCTTACAACTTCTTCATAAGAGCAGTGTAGTCCTAAACATTTCATATTCTTTTGAAGAACCAAGAGGTCATCCTCTCTTTCATCACACTCTTATGGACAAGGAGAGAGTATCTCATGGGTTCAGGCTTCTTCATGGCAAACTGGGACTGCTACAGTGGCCTTAGCAATTTCTCATGATAGTGATGTCTCTCTCATTAGGGAAAGGATGAAAACTGGCATTTGTGAAGTATTCCATAGTTCTGTTATATGGTTTTTTCCCCCTGTAGTCCTTGTAACAAATTACCACAAAGTTGGTGGTTTAAAACACGATACACTTAGTCTCTTGCAGTTCTTAGAGGTCAGAAGTCTAGGCCAAAATCAAGGTGGCAGAAGGACCATACTCCCCCTAGAGGCACTCGAGGAGAATGCATTTCCTTGACTTTAAACCTGTATTTCTTGCATTCCTTGGCTCATGGCCCCTTATCCCATCCTCAAAGCCAGTCATGCACCCTCTTGCTTCAGTGGTCACATTGCCTTTTTCTTTGTCAAATTTCCCTCTGCCTCCCTCTTATAAAAACAATTGTGATTTTATTGGATAGACCAAGATAATTTAGGATAATCCTGCTATTTCATAAACCTTCACTTAATCACAGCTGCAGTCTCTTTTCTCCATATGTAAAAAGAAAATCACAGCTCCAGGCACCTGTGAATGAGTTGGCCCTACAGATCATTCATTAAGGAAATTTCTTGCTAACTTCCTGTAAGCAAGGACATGCAAATTGTACCTATGTCTAGCACCCAAAACTAAAGCCTATCTGATTCCACACTAATAATGAATTACAATTTTATCTATCAGGTAACAGAAGTAGGGACAAGACCTAGTATCAAATCACACATTCTTTCACCTACTCGGGGACATCTACATAATTGATTCTTTCGCTACTCCCTTATTTTATGTAAAATGTAGATTTCTTGGGCTTCACAAGAATATTGCCACTACCTTATTATCCACTCCCCACACCCACCTCGCCTTTTGCCTTCTCTCTGTATGCCTTTAAAATATTGAAGGACCCAACCCAATTTTGGAAACAAAAAACAAAACAATCACAGTTTATCTGAGGTTCATGTTTATTCCCAAACAAGATCTCAAAATCTTGGCTTAATAAACCTCCATTAATTGAGTTTTTTGCCTCAGTTATTTATGTGAGTTGACAAATGGCAACCAAAAAGGTGAACCTCTGAGAAGAGTTTGACTCTCTTAACCTGTATCAACTTCCCAATTGGTGGCTGGGTTCCAAGCTAGAGCAGCTTACTGCTCCAACTAATTTCATTGTTCTCTCCAGAGATGAGAGCTCTCCCAACTTTTCAGTTGAGATCTGAGTTTATTCTGCTGTGAAACTCCATGGCATTTTGATCACTTCTGACAAAGTTTTTCTGCTTCCATGATGATGAAAAGCAGGTTCAGTTTGTGCCCCATCTCCAAGTAAGAAGATGGTCTGGGGCTTCATTATAGAATGTGATAGCTGGGGGTGGGGTGGGGGGTAACGGTTTATCATCAGCTGGCTATAACTTCTCCTTCTGCTTAGAGATCTCAACAATGTATTAATTGTGTAATGCTCTTTTTTTCTGCTTTTGGTTTTAGTCTTACCTTAGATTTAACCAACACAATTATGAAAACTGAGGCCTCTGAAATTGACTAAATCCCCCCTCTCCCACTGTGATACATCAGCCAACTTTTTTCTTTTTCTTTTTTACCACTTCTCTTTCACCATAATCTGGTTGAATGGATAGTAAAAATAATTGTTTATCTGTTTTGATTGATGACAGTGAAAGGACTTGTATGTCTAGTCTTACTCAACAGAGAGACCTTGAGTACTTTGTGATATAAATTCGTAATATTTTTTCTTTTATCCTTCTTTATCTCAGAGATAGGGTTTTCCCTTATTGCTCTGTTTTTCTGCATTGTTTTTTATAAAAATCTCATTCATATGGGGCTTTTGTTGTCTCTATCTTAGCCTATTTCTGGGAGAATAAAGGGATCTTTGGAGTTGTTTCTTCTCTTAAGAAACTATTAAATTATGTCACCTTAGAATAAGTACATCATTGAAAATTAATGGCCAAAAGATGGATCCTTTAAATCAAAAGATGGATTTTAGAGATCTCTTAATCTAAACAATTGCCTTTATATATTAGTAGAGGAATTGGATTAAAAGAATACATAATTGTTTCATAGCTAGCCTTAAAAATTCTCTTGACAAAATGAAAAAGCAAAATTTGACCCAAAAGATAAAAGTCTTTTGTTTGCTTCTGCTTTGGGAATGGCAACAGAGGTCAATTTACCTTTTAGTCTAATGGTTAAAACTCTATGCTTTTTACCCAACAGCCTGGGTTCAGTTTCCCATCAGTAAATAAGTCTAGTTTGATTTTATGTAACTATTGCCATTTATTCTCTGGACAACATTTAATTTCCGTTTTTTTTGTTTGTTTGTTTGTTTGTTTGTTTTCCTGTGAGAGGCACATAAGGCTTTTGGACCCTTATATGTAAGTGGTCAGCTGAAAAGTAAAGACTCTAAAAAATGGCCAAACATGTGCATTATACCTGGTTTATAGTTAGCAGGACTGAGCGGGTTTTGTCACCTTTTTAGATCTTATAAAAACTGTTTTCCACCTCTTTAGAGACAACTTTTTGCTTCCTTGATTAAACTGTAATCTCAGTTAAGGCTTATTGGTTTCACTTGGAAGGGTGTATTTAGTTAAAAAGCTCAAAAGTAAAAATATCAACTGTTCCAGCTAAAATCTGCTGCTTCTAATGGCTCAGAATCCTTAAGGAACTCAAAGGGAAAAAAGAACACCACCCACTCCTCTTTTTGCGATCTTCTGTTTTCTTTATGGATCTAAAAGTTCGTAAACAGATTCCTCTCAGATATAAAACTACTCTCTTTTGTATCATGTTACCTGATTTCTCTGGCTTTGGGGGCTACCAAAAATTATTTTGTATTGTGAGAAAAATTTTTACCTTGGTGTAGGCAAAAGTGGCCATGTTAGGGGCAGCTCAGTATCATCACAAGTGGCTTCTCCTTTCTTTCAGTCAAAAAAGGACATGGTTTAAACACTTAAAAAACAATCTTTGTAAGAAATATATTATAAAAATATTGTGTAGCTTGGTCTCATGGGGTTTCTCTTTCTCTCTCTCTCGGGGGGCCTGAAATTCAGTACTACCTCTCTAAATGAAGCTGGCCTCCTTATAAAGCCCTATGGTAAATTCTGAAGATTTTATGTTGCCTTGCTATTCATTATTGCATTTTTCTAACATGCACAAACACCTTCTTGAAAGGAATTAGATTGTTCTCTCTGTATTTTAAGATATTAATTAATACCCTCTTTCCTCTGTGATTCAATGAGGATTCTGGCTATGTGTGAAACAAAGGAAATTTTAGTTGTTCCATTTTCAATGGCATAGTTTAAAGCCAACTATCCTTTTAGATGTCTAGAGTTTCAAAGTAAAGACTGTAGGATTTTTGTATATAAGGGTATGTGTCATAAATTAAGTAAATAAGCCCAAATGCTTTTCAAGTTCACATGACTTTAGTAATCCTTAATGAATAAAGAGAGTTTTAAAAATCATTGGCAAAATAAAACAAAAACATTTTTAAAATTTAATTTATAATTGGTGGGGCCACATCTATGGTGCATCTTATGGTGCATCTTAGAAAAATTAAAAATTAAAAAAATTAAAAAAAAATTTAATTTAGACATTTTCATCCAAATCTGTTAGGTAAAAACTTGTCCTTTCCTGCTAGATGTTTTAAGGTTAAAAAAAAAAAAAAACCCTGCTGCTTCTGTAATATATCCAATGTTTGGCTAGATTTGACTGTGAACTTATAGTTTAGACCAGGGGTGGCGAACAAGTTCGACACAAAGAGCCAAAATTTTAAACTGTGAGAGTCAGAGAGCCACACCACGCAGTGACCTGCCAAAACAGACAAACACTCACACAAAAGCATATAATTTTAACAATAATATATT
>CAUYPK010116225.1:0-36672 GCA_963574355.1 Loris lydekkerianus | reverse complement strand
GCCTGTAATGAACAGATACTCCAGGGGCTTGCACCTGCCTGAATCGCAAGGAAATCCGCCAGGCCTCTGCAGTCTGCCGCTATCTAGCAGGAGGAGGTGAGACTTGACATTCTTGGGTGCTTGATGAAGGTGTGTGTGGGGGTGTTCACTCAGATTTAGCCCCGCCGCTGATTGATGTTGCTAACAGAACAGGACAGGACAATTTTGTGGAATCTGTCTCTGTTTCTGGTAAAATCACCTGCAGAAGATAGGCTGTTCTGAGTTCAAATGTCTTTGCTGCTGGAGGTGAGTATTCGGATGCTTTCTGAGTTTGTGAGCAGTGTCACAAAACAAAGCAAAAGCAAATCCTTTACTCACGGGTGGCCTCCTCTGGTTGCCCAGGGAGACAGGGGGTGTGGCTTCAGAATATTTAGAAGTGAGCCGTTTTGCTGTTAAAAAAAAAAAAAAAAGGCTATCCACACTTCACTGACCAGTCGCCGTTTATACTCTGTCTACACCTCTCGAGAGATCAGCCAGAGATCCGGACTACTGCGGGACAGGCCTCCAGATCTGAGGGTGGGGGCAAAAGAGAGTGCTCCAAGCCCAGTGCTGCTGCTCCGCTCTCAGAAAACAGCCAGCGCTCTGCTTCTCTGGGATCCGCAGCTCTGCTTCTCTGGGACCCACTGCTCTGGAGCCAACCCTCGGCTCCTCCCTTCCACGCCCCAGGGACAGCTCAGTTCAGGCACTATGCTCCCCACAAGAGGTCCTCCAACAATCCGGACTTCTGGGGGGCAGGCCCCCAGATCCCTGAGTGGGAGTGGGAGGGGGTGTTGGGAGCTCAGCGCTGGAAGTGCTCACTCGGTTTTATGTAGCCCGTGCTGCAGGGAAGTGCCACCGAGACGCGGCTCCTCCTCCTCGGTCATGTGCGTCCGTGCCAGCACTGTCCAGCTGCAGCTCCGGGACTGTCTGTTCCCCTGGAGGAATCGCCCAAGGATCCAACCTCCTCCGGGGACAGGTCCCCAGGCCCCTGATTGAGGGTGGGGAGGTAGTGCTGGGAGGTCAGAACTTCAAACAGGGAAGTTAGAGTTTCACTAAGTTTTATACCTAGCCGTATGGCGTGTCAAAGAGGGCTGGTGCACCCCGTTACAGGGAAGTGCCACCGTGGCATGACTTCCCCTTGGCTGCGTGTTCTCACTCTCGTGCCTCAGAGTCAGCACTGGTCAGTTGCAACTCAGGCTCTGTACACACCCCTCCCCTCAATAAATCACCCAGGGATCCGAACTCCTGGGTGATAGACCTCCAGAGCTCCGTGTGAGGGGAGGGGAGTGTTGGACTGCTGGGAAAGATATTCAAAGTTTTATACAGTTTTATGCCTGGCAGGGGAGCACCATGGCACCCTAGTAGGGGAGGTAGGACCAGTTTTTAGAAGGTCGCTCCTGTGAAATGAAGTGGGAGGGCTTTTGATTCCTGCCCTTTTGTTTGTAGGGCTCTTAAGCCTGACTCTTGGGGGAGGGGGGACTCCCGTCTGCTTGGTGATGGATTTTGTACCTTTTGTTTGCGTTCTTGTGGTCTCAGCTCGCCTCAGTAGTGTTGATGTGCGTTCTTCAACCTTCTCTCTTAGTACAGCTCGACTCCTCTAGGTTACTTACTAAATTTCCATCTTTTAACTCTCCTTCTGGATGGGAGCCTCTGTGGAAAGCTGGCTTCAGTCCTCCATCTTGTCTCCTCAACCCCATCTTGTCTCCTCCCCTTCAAATTTTCTTTTTATTGATTTCTAATTTTATTCTATTGTAATCAGATAATATACTTTGTTTTGTTCTTGTTGTTTTTTGATACAGAATCTCACTTTGTCATCCTGGGTAGAGTGCAGTGGCATTATAGCTCACAGAAACCTCAAACTCCTGGGTTCAAGCAATCCTCTTGCCTCAGCCTCCCAAGTAGGGACTATAGGAGCCCACCACAATGCCTGGCCATATTTCTAGAGACGAGGCTCACTCTTGCTCAGGCTGGTCTCGAACTCATGAGCTCAAGTGATCTACCCACCTCACATGGTACAGGTGTGAGCCATCACGCCCAGCAAGACAATATACTTTGTATAATTTCTATCTATTAAAATTTATTAAGACTTGTTTAGTGGGCTAATATGTGTTTTTAATGAAGAAATATTCCATGTGAATTTCAGAAGAATGTGTATCTGTTATTGTCAGCGAAAGGTCTAGTTGATTTATAGTGTTATTTATATCTTCTATTTCTTTGCTCAGATTTTGTCTAGTTGTTCTAGTTATTATTGTATATGGAGTGTTGAAATCTTTTATTAGCCTGAGCAAGAGCAAAACACTGTCTCTACTAAAAATAGAAAAATAAAAAACTAGTAGGGCATTATGGAAGACACCTGTAGTCCTAGTTACTGAGTAGGCTGAGGCAAGAGGATCACTCAAACCCAGGAGTTTGAGGTTTCTGTGAGCTATGACCCCATGGAACTCTACCTAGGGTGACAGACTGAGACTCTGTCTCAGAAAAAAAAGAAAGAAAGAAAAAAAGAAAAGAAAAAGAAATCTTCAACTATTATTGTTGAACTATGTCTCCCTTTAATTATGACAGTTTTTATTTCATGCTTTTTAGGACTCTATTGTTAGTTGCATATATGTTTATATTGTTGTATTTCCTTGATGAATTGACCCTTTTTGTCATTATATAATGTTTCTCGTAGTCTTATGTAATAATTTTTGTCTTAAGACCTATATTGTTTAATACTATGTATTAGGATAGGCACTCCAGATCTCTTGTTTACCATTTTCATGAAATATACTTTTATAGGAGGGAGAAAAAAGCAATGGACTAGCAGCAGCCTGCCAGCATGCTGAACTCAACAAAAGAAGTAAAAATTGCAGGCAGCTGCCTACCTACAGATTGCTCTTCTCAGAAAAAATATTCTAAAATCACAGAGAAGCAATGCAGGACTCTCGGTATGAAAAAAAAAAAAAAAAAAAGATGATGGAGTAATACATTGAACAAAATCAAAGACTGTGTGAGGAAAAATAGGAAGATAGAGCACTGGGGTACCATATTCACCCTGTAGGTACTGTGTGAGTTGTAAGAGGGCTCCACCCACTGCCATAGATCTCTGCCTGCTTGAACCAGGGACCTTCCTGGAGTCTGTGTGGAGTCATTGCACCAGACAACAGGTGTGGTGGGGATTAGGCCTCAGCTAAAGCCATCCTGACCTCTCAGGCGCACAGGGGCAGGTTGCCACAGGACTCAGCTGGCTGCTGCCTTCACATTGCTCCTGCTAGGGTGGGCAGAGAGCAGACTGACTGGAGGTTCCTTTGAGCCATACTCTGTAATTGGAAGCCAAGTGCCCTTCCCTTATAGCACAATGGCATATGAATATGGGAATTGACTGGTTCACAGCAGGCTTCAACTTGAGAGGCTTTGGGTGACTACTTCACTGGGTCCTGGGGTGGGGGAGAAGGAGGAACTCTGCAGTCCCTAGGCCACTGGAATCACATTATTTGGCATCCCTACAGTCCCTGAACTTGCGGAATAGCCTGCCACTTGCATGGCCCCAACTCTGCCCTCTGGGGCACAATTGCCTCTTGGGTACTTAGTCCTGAACCTGCCCTCCGGGTCAGATTAACCCTGTTAATAGCTCTGCTTCTGGTTCTGAGGTCCTGCTCAGAAGCCCTGTTTCAGGCTCCTCCACAGTCTCAGCTAAGAGGCTCTCATGTTGAAGACCAAGGCTCCACTTCTATTCCGCCAGAGCACCTACCAGACCCAGAACACCATCCCTAGGACTCCAGTGCTGCACCTGGGCCCAAAGGCCTCACTCTGGAGCCTCCACCACTGCCACAGGGCCAGAGACTACTCCAAAGTCCAACACTCTGTACATCACAGTCTGTACATCACAACCTGGTTTGAGCAAACACTCACAACCTGAGAATCCATAACCACTGCCATGATAGCCTTGCCCAGCTAGTGGTGTCATCTCTGCAGGCAGACTCTGGATAGAGGGTCTCCACAACATCAGCTTCAGTGAAGAGGATCTCACCCAGGTCCCAACTTGAACATCCTACAACTATTGGGTGAACAACCCAATACCCAGCACAAGCAGCATCCAGCACAGACTCGAACAGAGGCAATTGTGAATGTATAGATCAAATCAGAATAGCTGCTTACAGGCTTCTAATGGACACACCCCTCCTCTACTAGAACAGGGGAAGAATCAATAATTAGGGATTGTTTTTTCTTCTAATCAAGCAGGATGGTTCTCAGCAAAGAACAGGTGCTTTGAAAACCTATTATCCCTGAGATAAGAAAAAAGTTTCAGATGAGAAGAAACCAGCAAAAGAACCCTGGTAATATGAAAAATCAAAACAGATTAACACCCCCAAGGGATCACAATGGAGCTACAATATTAAATCCAAATAGTAGTACAGTAGTTACAGTAGTTAACTCCAAATATAAGAAAATTGTGAAATGTAATTCAGAATGTGAATGGCAAATAAAATTAATGGAATTAAAAACAAAGTTGAAAAATTAACAAAAAGAAGCCAAAAAAATTCAGAAAATTAATGAAAAAGTCACTAAAGAGTTAGACAATGTAAGGAAGGATATAATAGAACTTAAAGAAATGAAAGAGTTATTTAGGGATTTTCAAAACACATCAGAAAGGTTTAGTAACATATTAAACCAAGGAGAAGAAAGAATCTCAAAGCTTAATGACAATTAAATGCCCATTCCACTGGCAAAATAATAATAATAATAATAATAATAATAATAATAATAATAATAATAATGATAATACATCTCAGACCTTGAAGACAAGGTTCTTGAGCTAACCCAGTCATTTAAAGTGGAAGAGAAAATAGCAAAAAGGCAGAGAAATTACTTAGAGACACGTAGGACTCTGCTAAGTAAAATAACATATGAGTTATAGTTATCCCTGAGGGAAAAGAAAAAAGAGCCTGGAAAATCTATTCAAGGAAATTTTTGTGGAAAACTTTATCAGTATCACCAGAGATCCAGACACCCAGATACAAGATGATGGTCATCCAACACTGGGAAGATTCTTTTTGCTTTTTCTTCATTTTAACCCTGGGATAACCCATAGCAAATTAGACATCTCTAAGACACATAGTAATCAGCTCTGCTAAAGTCAAAACGAAAGCAAAAATTCTACAAGCAGCTAGATGTAAGCAACAACTGACCTACAAGGGCAAACCCATCATGCTAACAGGAGAATTCACAAGCCATACAAGCCAGAGGAAGTGGGTCCCCATCTTCTACCTTCTTAAACAAAAAAACTTCCAGTCTAGAATTTTGTATCCTACAAAACTAAGTTTTACAACTGATGGAGAATTTAAGTCCTTTCAAGATAAGTGAACACTGTGGTAATTTGTCAAGGTCATACTGACCAGACCTACCCTCTGGGTCAGCATAATAGATGCACATCAGTATAAGAATCACCCCAAATAGCTAAAGTTTACAACTTCTATACAAAAAAAATAGTACAAGAAGAAAAACAAAGCAATAAGGCATATAATGAACAGAACAGCATTGCACATATCAATTCTGTCTCTTAATGTTAACAGTTTAAATGCAGCACTCAAAAGATGCAGCTAGCTGAATGGATAAAAAAAACACAACCCAAGTATCTACCTCCAAAAGACACATCTAAACCACAAAGACACAAATAGGCTCAAAGTGAAAGGATGGAATAAATTATTCCACACAAATAGAAACCAAAAAAAGAGCAGGTGTAGGCATTCTCTTATCAGACGAAATTGACTTTAAATCAGCAATGTTAAAGAAAGACAAAGATGGTCATTATATAATGGTGAAGGAAGCAATTCAACAAAAAGATATAACCATTTTACACATATACACCTAACACAGGAGTTCCCAGTTACATAAAACAAATTCTACTAGAGCTAAGCAAGGAAATAAATAATAGCGTTGTAATTGCCAGGGACTTCAACACCCCAATATCAGATTGGACAAATCATCAAGGCAGAAAATAAATAAACACTAGACTTAAGTGATCCCCTACAATAAATGGAACTAACAGATATTTACAGAACATTCTACCCCCAAACTACTGAATATACATTTTTCTCATCAGCATGTGGGACATTCTCTAAGATTAATCATATCTTAGGCCACAAAACATGTCTTAAAATTTTTTTAAAAATGGAAATCATACCACGTATCTTCTCAAACCATAGTGGATTAAAACTAGAAATTAATTCTAGGAATAACACTTAATTCTACACAAATTAATGGAAATTTAAAAACCTGCTATTGAATGATTATTGGTTCAATAATGAAATTAAGATGGAAATCAAAAGAGTCCTTGAACTGAATGATACAGTAGACATAAGCTATAAAAAATTATGGGACTTAGGAAGGCTCCTGTGGCTCAAAGGAGTAGGGCACTGGCCCCATATACGGGAGGTGGCAGGTTCAAACCTGGCCCCAGCCAAAAACTGCAAAAAAAAAAAAAAAAAAAAAAAGTATGGGACTCATACCTTACTCATGGTTGGGAAGAATCAACATTGTTAAAATGTCCATACTTCCCAAAGCAATATACAAAGTTAATGCAATTCCTATTAAAGTACCACTGTCATACTTTAAAGATCTAGAAAAAATAGTACTTCATTTTATATGGAATCAGAAAATACCTCAAAATACCTAAGACATTACTCAGAAATAAGCAGGAGAAATCACGCTACCAGACTTCAGGATATACTATAAATCTATAATGATCAAAACAGCATGGTACTGGCCCCAAAATGAGAGGTAGATGTATGCAACAGAACAGAGAACTAGGAGATGAACCCAGCTGCTTACGTCATTTTATCTTTGATAAGCCTATCAAAAACATAAACTGAGGGAAAGATTCCCTGCTTAACAAATGGTGCTGGGTGAATTGGCTGGTGATGTGTAAAGACTGAAATTGGACCCTCACTTTTCACCATTAACAAAAATTGATTCTCACTGGATAAAAGATTTAAACTTAAGACATGAAATTACTAGAAGGAAGTGCAAGGAAAACACCTGCAGAAATTGGCCTGGGAGAATATTTTATGAGGAGGAAACCCCTGGCAATTGAAGCAACACCAAAAATATATTACTGGGATCTGATCAAACTAAAAAGCATCTGCACAGCCAGGAACACAGTAAGTAAAGCAAGCAGACAGCCCTCAGAATGAGAGATGATATTTGCAGGTTATGTTTCTGACAAAGGTTTGATAACTAGAATCCATAGAGAACTCAAAGTAATTAATAAGAAAAGAACAAGTGATCCCATTTTATTGTGAGACTTGAACAAAAGCTTCTCTGAAGAAGTCAGGCGCGTGGCCTACAAACACGTGAAAAAATGCTTGTCATCTTTAATCATCAGAGAAATGCACATCAAAACCACTTTGAGACATCGTCTAACTCCAGTAAGAGAAGGCCACATAACAAAATCCCAAAACTACAGATGTTGGTGTGGATGCAGAGAGAAGGGAACACTTCTGCACTCCTCGTGGGAATGCATGGTAATACATTCCTTTTGGAAAGAAGTTTGAAAAACACTTAGGGAACAAAAATTTGACCTGCCATTTGATCCTGTAATTCGTCTATAGGTATATGTCCAAATGACAAAAAATCATTTTACAGCAAAGCTTTTGCACAAGAATGTATATTGCAGCCCAATTCATAATTGCCAAGTCATAGAAACAGCCCAAGTGACAACAAATGGATTAACAAATTGTGGTATATGTATACCATGGAATGCAGCCATAAAA
The DNA here is from genome assembly GCA_963574355.1 of Loris lydekkerianus. Taxonomy (NCBI): domain Eukaryota; kingdom Metazoa; phylum Chordata; class Mammalia; order Primates; family Lorisidae; genus Loris; species Loris lydekkerianus. Next base: position 28,903 of record CAUYPK010116225.1, on the reverse strand, counting down.
AGATGGAGACTTTACATGTTTTATGTTCACATGGATAGAGTTGGAACATATTCTTTTTAGTAAAGTATCTTAAGAATGGAAGAAGTATCCAATGTACTCAGCACTATTATGAAACCAATACATAATCACCCACACTTTTATTCAAATGATAAAACAAAACTATAGCCCAGAATGAAGGAGGGAATAGAAGAATGAAGGGAGAGGTAGGGGTGACCACGTAGAGGGAGGATAATCAGTGGGACCTCACCTATTGTGCATATTGCAAGGGTACATGTTGAATTTAGAGTACGATACAACAATTAAATAAGTGAGGTGAAGGCTATATTAACCAGTTTGATGCAAGCATTCCAAATTGTATATAAAATCAGCACATTGTACCCCATAAATGCAGTAAATGTACACAGTTAAGATTTAATTTTAAAAAATGAAAGAAGAATTAAAAATAAAAATTATGGGACTCAGCAAAGCATATTTAAGGAAAGAAAATTTATATCCTTAAGTGCCCAAATCCAAAAGTCAGAAAAATCACAAATTAAGAACCTAATATGACATCTCAAAGAACTAGAAAAGGAAGAACAAACTGAACCCAAAGCCAGGAGAAGAAAATAAATTAAAAAGGTCAGAGTAGAATTAAATAAAAGGGAAAACAAACAAAAAAACTACAAAAAAATCAGTGAAATTAAAAGTTCATTCAATGAAAAGACAAACAAGATTAATAGACCTCTGGCTAGATTAATTATGAATAGAATAGAAAAGACCTATACAAATAAGCTCAATCAGAAATGAAAAAGGAGGGCTGGGCATGGTGGCTCACACCTATAATCCTAGCACTATGGGAGGCCAAGTGAGGAGGATCACTTGAGGTCAAAAGTTCAAGACCAGCCCCAAGCAAAAGCAATATTCCACCTCTACAAAAAAAAAAAAAAAAAGTAAGAAAAAATAATTAACTAGACATGGGCAGCACCTATGGCTCAGTGGGTAGGGCACTGGCCCCATATACTGAGGGTGGCGGATTCAAACCCAGCCCTAGCCAAACTACAACAAAAAAATAGCCAGGTGTTGCGGCGAGTGCCTGTAGTCCCAACTGCTTGGGAGGCTGAGGCAAGAGAATCACCTGGGCCCAGGAGTTGGAGGTCGCTGTGAGCAGTGTGATGCCATGGCACTCTACCAAGAGTGATAAAGTGAGACTCTGTCTCTAAAAAAAAAAAAAAAAAAAAAAAAAAATTAACTAGACATGGTAGTATGTACCTATGGTCCCAGTTACTTGGGAGGCTGAGGCAGGGGAATCACTTGAACCCAGGAATGTGAGGTTGCAGTGAGCTCATTGTATCATTATGATGATGCCACTGCACTGTAGCCCAGGTAACCAAGTGAGACTCTGTCTCAAAAAACAAACAAACAAACCAAAAAACTGTACCCTAACATTAAACTAAAATTAATAAAAGAAAAAGGAATGGAAAAGGAGATATTGAACTACACAGAAATACAAAACTTCATGTGTAAAATACTGTGAGAATCCCTATGTACATAAACTAAAAAATGTAGAGGAAATAGACAAATTCATAAAAACAGACAACCTTCTGAGAATCAGGAAGAAATAGATCTCCTGAACAGATCGATAATTAGCAGTGAGATTGAAGCAGTAATAAAAAGTTTTCCAACAACAACAAAACACAGACCAGATAGATTCATAACTGAATTCTACCAGATCTACAAAGAAGAACTGGTACCAATAATCCAGAAATTATTCCATAACATTGAGAAGAAAATAATCTTCCCAACTCATTCTCTGAAGCCATTATCACCTTGATACCAAAACCAGATAAGGACACAACAAGAAAAAGAAAACTACAGATCAAAATCCCTTGTGAATACAGACACAAAAATCCTCCATAAAATACTAGCAAACCAAATTCAACAGCACATAAACATTTAAAAATCCACCATGACCAAGTGGACTTCATCCCAAAGATGCAAGGATGGTTCAACATATGTAAATCACTAAATGTGATTCACCACATAAAAAAGAAGCAAAAGCAAAGGCCCTGTGATCATCTCAATAAATGCAGGAAATGCATTAGACAAAATCCAGCACTCTTTTATAATAAAAACTGTCAAGAAACAAGGCATAGAAGAAGTGTATCTGAAAATTATAAAGTCCATGTATGAGTAACCCACAGCCAACATCATACTGAATGGGGAAAAGTTGAAAGCGTTATCACTAGGAACTCAAACAAAAGAAGGATGTCCACTGTCACCACTTCTATTTAACATAGTTCTTGAAATCTCAGCCAGGGCAATTAGGCAAGAGAAAGAAATAAGGGGTGTCTAAATCAAGAAATAAGAGGTCAAACTTTTGGTGATATTGCCTTTTGGTGACAATATGATCTTGTATCTAGAAAATCCCCAAACCTCCATCAACAGACTCCAGGAATTTATAGATAAATTCAGCAAAGTCTCAGGATATAAAATCAATGTGTACAAATCGGTAGCATTTCTATATGCAAGATCTGACAAGTTCACAAACTTGCTACTGTGTGCTTAACATTGGAACCACTGTATAAACAGCTCAGTAAAATCTTATAACCTTGGTATATCAATGTCTCACAGTTGTATTTCTGTCAATGTGTGGTGGTGGTGTCTTGCTGAGTAGCATTTATTATTGTTATTGTGTGGTTTTGTGTGCCATTATGAGAATGTGGGAACTTAAAGCAATGAACAAACATTAAATTTAGTATTAAATTTGGCAAGAGTGGAAGTAAAATCAGGAACATGTTGGTCCAAGTTTATGGGGATAATGCCATATAAAGAAAATATCCGTATATAAAAAACAGCAGAAAAATTAAAAGTTTTCCTGAGGGAAAAGAAAGTGTCACTAATGAAGAGAGGTTAGGGTGACCAGTGATGAGCAGAACTAACAAAAACATTGCCAAAATTTGTGAAATTGTGCATCAAAATGTCAGCTGCCTGTGAGAAACACAGAAAACCAAGTAAACACCGACAGAGAAACAGGAAAATCTTAACTAAAAATCGTGGGATGAGAAACGTGTCTGAAAAAATGGTCCTGAAGGAACTCACTGATGAACAAAAGGAAAGGAGAGTCAAAGTTTGCCAAGACCTTTTAGAGAGACAAGACAATGTTTTGGGTCATGTTATCACTGGTGATGAAACATGGGTGAACCAACAGAATCCTGAAACAAAGCGTCTGAGTGCACAATGAAAGGCAGCCAATTCTCCAGGACCAAAAAATTTCAGCAGTCCAAATCAGGAGTCAAAAGGATGTTGCTAATCTTTTTTGATTATCAGAGTGATTGTTCATCATGAATTTGTACCAACTGGACAAACAATTAACCACATTTACTATTTGGAAATGCTGAAAAGACTACATGAAAAAATGACCTGAACTTTTTGCCAACAACTCATGGCTCTTTCATCACAACAATGCACCAGCTGCCACAGCACTGTCTATGCACGAGTTTTTAACCAGAAAACAAATAACTGTATTGGAACACCCTCTGTACTCAACTGATCTGGCCCCCAGTGACTTTTTTCTTTGCCCAAGACAAAGGAAATGTTGAAAGGAAGACATATATATACTTCAGGACATCAAGGGTACTACTGTGACAGATCTGATGGCCATTCCAGAAAGAGTTCAAAAATTGCTCTGGAAGATCAACTAGGTGCTGGTGTGAATGCACAGCTTCCCAAGGGGAGTCCTTGGAAGGTTATCATGGTGATATTTAGTGATAAGGTATGTAGCACTTTTTCTACAACAAGTCCATGAATTTAATTGTCAAACCTTGGAGTCTGACACTCCAAGGAAGAACTTGGAGAAACTTGAAGAACTTGGTTTACTTCTTATGCCACAGTTTATGGAAGTTTTGGAGCCCTATGCCAACTCTTTAGATTACTGTTTTTCTCTGTGTCTACTATACTAAGCTTCATGTTGAGGTTATGGCCTGATATTGGTTATCAGAAGGAACCATCAAGATACTTGATGTGTTTTTTGGGGTTTTTTTTTTTTTTTTCAGCTCTATCTGTGGCCCATGTTGACCAAGCAACTTTGTTTTGTATCATGTGATCACCTTACCCTATACCCCATGGCCACATTTAATTGGAACCAGGTAGGGCTGTGATTGATGAACAGCAATACATGGACTGGTGCACATCCTATAAAGAGGGAAGGCATGAAATGCTTTTCATTAACTGAGGTAGGAGTGTGCTTGGACACCTAACAAACCATGTAAATATAGGCAAATTTTCATTTTATATGCCATAAACACTTGCTGCCATCCAGGATGGAGAAAGAGTTGGGGAGAACTATCCTTGCATTCTGGGCAGTATTATTTTCACATGACTTGTAAGTTATATAAATTACGTATCAATCACCTTTTCTTGAAGAAAGCAATGAAAGTTCCCAAATAAAGTGGATTCATGTTAAATGGAATAGTCTTTTCAAGATGCCACTACGCAGGCAGAAGGGAAATTTGATAATTGATAGCTTTAGTTTATTTAACTTTGTGCCAGAGATTCAAATTCTAGAGAAAGGTGTACAATTGCTCTAGCTTAGCTCATAGGCCTGCCCCCAAACTGTAACAAGCCAAGTCTCAAATACAGGTATTTGCTCTACAGAACTAATTAAAGTAGAAGAGGCCATGGGGCAAAGAAGGGAACATGGGGGAGCTGAGAAAGAAAAAAAAAAGATGAATATTGGGAAGCTAAAGGTAGAACTATCCACTGCCAAGGAACATGGCTTTTTGTCTTTTCCTGAGCTCCTGTAGGCCTTTCCACATGATTGAGATTTGGTTTTGTTCCTATGAGCACCTTTACTCCAGCCATCCTGTAACTATTGCTTGAATGATTCTCAGTTTCTTACTATCCAAATAAACAAGGCAGATTGCTGAGGAAAGGGTGCTGTCACATTTTTATTTTTATATCCCCTATGGAAATGATTAAAATCTCACAAGATGAAACTCCAACTTTCTTCTCAGGAGGTGTTTACTTCTGCTGGATATTCTTGTCTTTTCCGCCAGCTTTCTCTTGGGGGCATTTTCCATTTGAGAAGAGAAGGGATCATAATATTATAACTATGTCCTTGCCCAGTTAATCCTTTATACTAGTGTGGTTCAGAAGAGCAGCCTGAATGGGGTAATATTATGGAAAAGCCCTCACACTCCCACATTCTTTTTTATTTTTATTGAGATGTGATTTACGTGCCATATAATTCATGCTTTTAAGGAATACAATTTAGTGATTGTCAGTATGTTTATACACTTGTGCAAACATCATCACTATATAATTCTAGAATATTTTCATCAGTTACTACCTATTCTCCCCTTGTCCCTGCCCCTGGCAACACTAATGTATCTTCTGTCTCTATGAATATGCCTATTCTTAATATTTTATATAAATGAAATACTTAAATATGCAGGTTTTTATGTCTGGCTCCTTCCACTTACCAAAATGTTGTTGAGGCTCATTTATGTTGTAGACATGTGTCATCACCTTATTTCTTTTTATGGCTGAATAATATTCTGTTGTATAAATAGACTACAATGTATTTAGCCATTCATCTATATTGAGGTCATTTCCACTTTTTGGCTACCATGACCAGTGCTGCTATGAATATCATGTACACGTTTTTATACGGAGCTCTTTTTTCAAGTCTTTGGGAATTATGGTAATTCTATGTTTAGCATTTTATAGGAAATGCCAAACTGTTTTCCACAGTAGCTGTACCATTTTACATTCCCAGGAGTAATGCATGAGAGTTCTACTCCACATCATCAATGCTTGTCTGCATTTTACAGACACTTATCTCAATTTTAACCATTCTCGTGGGAGTGAAGTTGTACATCAATGTGTTTTAATTTGCATTTCGCTAATGGCTAATGATGCTGAACATTCTTTCATGTGCTTATTGGCCATCTGTGTAACTTATCTAGGGAAATGTCTATTCAAATTCTTCGCCCATATTTTAATTGTCTTCTTATTGTTTAGTTGAAACTGTCCTTTATGTATTCTGAATACTAGTCTATTATCTGATACATGATTTGTAAATATTTCTCCCGTTCTGTAGTTTGTTGTTTCAGTTTCTTAATGTTAAACACAAACATTTTTCATTTTAATGAAGTTCAATCTATTTTTTGTTTGGGTACTTCTGCTTTTGATGGCACATCTAAGAAAGAATTGCAAAAAAAAAAAAAAAAAGAGAGAGAGAAAGAATTGCATAATTCCAAGGTAACAAAAATTCACAACAATGTTTTCTTCTAAGAGTTTTATAGTTTTTGCTCTTATATTTAGGTCTTTGATCCATTTTGAGTTTATTTTTTGTGTGTGGTGTGAGATGGGGAAGGAATATTTAGTTGTCTCATTTGTTAAAAAGATAATTCTTTTTCCCATTGAATTGTTTTGACACCCTTGTCAAAAGTCAAATGGCTGTAAATGTAAGGGTTTATTATTTCAGGACACTCACCTCAAGTCTATTAATCCGTATTTGTATCCTCATGCTAGTACAATAGTGTCTTGATTACTGGGATTGTAGTACATATTAAAATCAAAAAGTATATCCAGGTCCAGTGGCTAACACCTATAATCCCAGCACTTTGGGAGGCGTAAGGCCAGGAGTTTGAGGCCAGACTGAGTAACATACTGAAACCTCTTCTCTACAAAAAATAGAAAAAAGAAAAAATTAGCTGAGCATGGTGGTGCATGTCTGTAGTCCTAGCTACTTGGGAGGCCAAGTGGGAGGATCACTTGAGCCCAAGAATTTGCGGTTACAGTGAGCTATGATCTCACAACTGCAGCCTGGGCAAATGAGATTCTGGCTTCTAAAAAAAATGAAGAGGGTGTGTCCTCTACCTTTGATCTTTTTCGAGATTGCTTTGGCTATTCTGGGTCTCTTGCCTTTCCATGTAAATTTTAGGATCAGCTTGTCAATTTCTGCAAAGGAAAGGAAGCTAAATTTTGACAGGGATTACACTGTATCTGTAGATTAAATGGGGGGAGTATTACCATCTTATCAAAATTATGTCTCCCTGCTGGTCATGGACACAAACCTGCATTCCCAGCTACTTGGAAAGCTGAGGTAGGAAGATCACTTAAGCCCAGGAGTTCAAGGCCAGTTCAAGTAAGACCTTGTCTCCAAAAATAAAAAAAATTTTTAACAATTTTGCAGAAAAATAAAACAATATTATGAACATAAGATGTTTTGGATTTATTTAAATTTTCTTTAATTTCTTTCTAAATTTCAAATAAATTTGGTTAAATTATAAGTATTTGTTTGATGCTATTATAAATGAAATTTTCCTAATTTTATTTTCTGACTATTTATTGCTGGTGGATAGCAATACAATTGATATTTGTATACTGATCCAGTATCTTACAACCTTGACAAACTAATTCATTTATTAGTTTTAATGGTTTTAATAGAGTCCTTAAACTATTCTTTACAAGATTATGTCATTTCCAAATAGAGGTAGTTTTACTTCTTCATTTTCAATCCGGATGTCTCTTTATATCTGTTTCTTGCCTAATTTCCCTGACTGTAACTCTCTGTACAATGTTGAACAGAAGTAGCAGAAACAAACATCCTTGTCTTGTTTCTAATCTTATGGGGAAATTTTTAAGTCTTTCACCATTAAGTATGATGATAGCTGTGGTTTTTCATAGATGCCTTTTATCAAATTAAGGAAGTTTCTTTCAATTCCTAGTTTGTTGAATGTTTTTAACAAAAATATTGAGATAATCTTATGGTTTTTTTAAAAAAAATATTCTGTCAATATGGTCTATTATGTTGATTTATTTTTGTATATTAAACCAACTTTGCATTCATGGGATAAATCTTACTTAGTCATGGTACATTTCATTATATGCACCATTTTTTTTTTTCCCTTCTAGTGTCATTATCTGGTTCTAGTATCAGAATAATACTGACCCCATAGAACAAGTTCATAAGTATTCCCTCTTGTTTTATTTTTTCAAAGAGTTTGAAAATATCTTAATTTATGCAATGTGAGGCCAAGAAATTATAGACCCTTCTTTGTGTTTAGAGTCATTTTACCTTTCTGGTTTATATGTAAGAATGTAAAAGTATTACACAGAAAAATAAACTCTTGGGGTGGCGCTTGTGGCTCAAGGAGTAGGGCACCAGCCCCATATACCACAGGTGGTAGGTTCAAACCTGGCCCCGGCCAAAAAACTGCAAAAAAAAAAAAAAAAAAAAAAAAAAAGAAAGAAACTCTTACTAACAAGGTACCACATATTTAAAAGACAAAAATCAAGCTAAATTTTATTCTACATAAAGTTTACCCTGTCCTAAAATTTTCTAGAAATTGTATATTTATTTACTTTTTTTTTTTAAAGACAGAGTCTTGCTCTGTCACCCCAGATACAGTGCAGTGATGTCAGCCTTGCTCACAGCAATCTCAAACTTCTGGGTTCACATGATCCTCTTGCCTCAGCCTCCCAATTAGCTAGGACTATAGGCATAAGCCCTCACGGCTGGCTAATTTTTTCTGTTTTTAGTAGAGATGAGATCTTGCTCTTGCTCAGGCTGGTCTTGAATACCTGACCTCAAGCGATCCTCCTTGCCTCACCCTCCCAGAGTGCCAAGATTAAAGGCATGAGCCACGGCACCTGGCCCTAGAAATAATTTATTTAGGCTATATCCAAATTAATGTTTATAATGACTAGTATTTGTGAAGATAGAAATATAGTATATTCTTGGATAAGCATTCAAGCAACACAGCAACATATTAATGACAAAGTAAAAAAAAAAATAATCATACTCCTATCACCCAGCAGTAATCATCAAAAATATTTGGTGAATACCACTGCAGACCATGCTTTATGTCACAGGTGTTTAATTCTGTATTATTTACCACCAATCTTTTCTTTTACTTGGTCTATACTTAAATCTTGTGAATATATGGATTTTATTGAAAGCACTTTTGTTCTAGGCATTTCGAGTGTTCTTCTTCCTGAGTTCTTAAATGCTTAGGAATGTAATTATCATTTCTTTATATGAGAACAACTTAAATTATTTTTGTATAACATTTTAACTTTCTAGATTATTGTACTGTTATTTCCTGACATTGATTATTGCTAGAGGAATCAGAGGGTTATTCCATTTTCTTATCTTTATAAATGACCTTTTCTTTTCATGTGGATGCCTGAAAAACATTCTTTAATTCTCAAAATTCGGCTTAATTTGACAGTCTCATCTTAGCTCAAGCATTTTTTTTTTTTTTTTTTTTTTTTGTGGTAAAAAAACACTCCTTTAATTTTCAGATTCAGTTTCTTTTTTTTCTACTGCATTTTTTAGGTTTTCTCTTTCAGAAACAATAATTAGTCTATGTTGTATAATGTTTGTCCTCTACAATGACTAATTTCTCTCTAATTGATTTAATCTTAGTTTTCTTCACCTCTGCCATTACAGTGATTAACTGGGCTTGCTTTTGTGTTGGAAATCTCATTTTAATTGTGTCCATTCTATTTCTTGCTATTTCATATTAATTTATTATCTGACAGTTAGTGTCATTTTGGTCTTTGAATCTTAACTCTGCATTCTCCCTTTACATCTCCTGGTGCTATTTTATCTGGTATTTGAGGTTTCCCATTATTGAAATACAATCCTTATTACATTTTGCTTAGTGCAAAGCATTCATGAACATATTTCTCCTGTTCCATAGTAGTGAACATGCATAGTATTTAAAATAGCTATGTATGTTTCTTTTCGAATGCCCCATACCTCTCTAAATCTGCACCACTTGGTTTAATATGGGCAAAATGTTTAATATGGATCCTTATTCCTATCATGTTTTAATCCTATCTGTTAAGATACTTTGGGCTGCAAATAACAGATACTTTGGGCTGCATATAACAGAATCTCTAAGTGTTTCAAACAGTGACGACAGTCTTACATATTGAAAGGCATTTGATGGTATACTCAGAGAGGAGACCAGGAGAGGTTCAGGGCAAGTTTAATTAAAGGGGACTGAGACCTGCTTGGGCAAAGATGGCTGCTACACCCAGAGTGGTTGGGAGCTTGTTTTTATACTGGGTGTAAGGGGAGGGAGATTCCACAGGTTGCTGGAAGGCTTTGGTAGGCTAGGGTCTTTCTGAGGAACTCTTGGGGCAGGGCCACATAGGCCTTTTGTTCTGGGAGGTCAGAACAGCAGTTTGACTGAACCAATCATCATCAATACACCATCAAGAACCTAAGCTCCTCCCGCTTCTCTGCTCTGCCATACCTCAGATTTATAAGACAGCAGCCCCAGCTCCAGTCATCAAGTCCATTCACAGCCACATCCTAAGTAGCAAGAAAAGAGACTAAAAGGACTTCGTCTTTTTTTAGCTCGCTCTTTCTTCAGAAGACAAAATCTTCCTCAGAATACTTCCTTCCACCCCCAAGCCCCAAGATTTCCTCTTTCATCTTGCAAGAAGTGGATCTAATGCCCTTCACTAAATAAATGCCTTATAAAAGGCCAGATGGAACTAGCTAGGCCCTGTTTTTTGCCCTTCTGCCTTCTTCAATGGGAGGACAGGGAACAAGGCACCATCTTGGAAGCAAAGAACAGCCCTCACTAGACACAAAATCTGCCAACACCTTGATCTTGGACTTCCCAGCTTCCAGAACTGTGAGAAATAAATTTCTCTCATTTATAAATTATTGAATCTTAGATATTATGCTATAGCAGCATGCTCAAACTAAGATAAACATTAAGCAAGAATTTTTACCATTTTTCCTAGTGAGATGTGAACTAGACATTTCTATGGGAATCTATTGTGTATTTGCTATCGTTTGTTGTGTGCAGTAGTCAGGTTTCTCTAGAGAAACAGAAGCAAAAGAAGAGCGTGTGTATATATATCTATACACACACGAGAGTTATGTTATATTCTGGGAATTGGTTTTAGGAATTCCCCCTGCCCAACTCAGTGTGAACCAAAATCCTTACATGGTCAAGTGCCACAGATGGCCTTGAGGAACTCAATATATGTATGACAGGTTTCATATCCTCAGAATACTGTATTTTCAATTCATGTTTGGTGGAAAAAGTCAGATTAAGAGTTGGTGTTACAGTCTTGAATCTGAATTCTGCAGGATACCAGTAGAAAACTCAGGCAGGGTTTCTATGTTGCAATTTTGAGAAGAATTCCTACTTCAAGAAACCTCAGCCTTTGCTCATAAGAGCTTCAACTGACTGGATAAGCCACATCCACATTATGGAGTATAATCTGCTTTACTGATTTAAATGTTAGTCACATCTTAAAAACGCCTTTACAGAACATCTAGATTGGTGTTTTGACTAAAGAACTGGGCACCAGAGCCTAATCAACCTGACACATAAAATTAATTATCATAATGTATTTGGGTATATTTAATTCATTAAATTAAGTAGAATATATGCATTAATTATCAACAAATCTTTTCATCATCAACTTGGCATGTGAGGGTTTAGATCAAGGTCCTTAACCTGGATCCCATGGACACATAGAAGGTACAGCATTGCCCCTCATTTTCAGGTGGGGGGAGAGGGTTTATGCAGTGGTTCTCAACCTTCTTAATGCCACAGCCCTTTAATACAGTTCCTGTGGGTTACAACCCACAGGTTCAAAACTGTTAGGTTTATGAGACTTTTCGGATCATATATAATATTTGGGGTGAATGTGTATTTATGCATTTTTCCAGGGGAATGTTTGTAGGTTTCACTAGATTCTGAAAACAGTCTATAAGGATTTGAGACTTGCCAAGAAAGGTCAAAGAGCCCCTGTAGACAGATATCCACACTGAGTGAACCATTTTTGACATTTGAAGGCTAGATTCTAATGTCCCAAACAAGTAACATGCTCCCCAGACCACTCTGGGAGTTACCCATTACACAAACATAAAGTACTCACCAAGAGCAAATAAGAGATTAAGCATGTTTGTTTTCCAATGTGGTTTTTCGTATCCTACACTGACGATATCAACAATGAAGATAGAATAGCCCATAGTGCAGCCCAAAGTGAGTCTTTTAGAAGCAGGTTTTTTGTCATTATAATTTATGGGTGAGCTATTTAGTGAATGTAACATGGCAGTGACAGTAACTAGCAGTGAGGAAGTTTCCAGAATCTTAGAAATAAGAAACGATGCTGCCACCTGAACCCCACACTTATCAACTCAGCACATGTGAGAAATCAGTGAAATGTCTCCTAGGTTCTGAGAATAACTGTAGTTTAAACAAGTGACTGAATCAATTGATAGAGGAAACTAGGATTTTTAAAAGCAGGTTCAGACTACAGAAGGGCTGGCTACACAGGAATTTCTTTTTCTTTCTCCTTCCTTTCTTCCTTCCTTCCTTCCTTCCTTCCTTCCTTCCTTCCTTCCTTCCTTCCTTCTTTCTTTCTTTCTGTTGTTTTAGAGATAGAGTCTCACTTTGTCACCTTCGGTAGAGTACCGTGGCGTCACAGCTCACAGCAACCTTCGGCTCTTGGGCTTAGGCGATTCTTTTGCTTCAGCCTCCCGAGTAGCTGGGACCACAGGTGCCTGCCACAACACCCAGCTATTTTTGTTGCAGTTTTGCTGGGGCTGGGTTTGAACCTGCCACCCTTGGTATATGGGACCAGCGCCCTACTCACTGAGCCACAGGCACTGCCTGACACAGGAATTTCTAAGATAATGGAACTATTCTACATAATACTGTGCTATGGACATATGATCCATGGGTGTCCAACCTGTGATCCCCAAGCCACGTGTGGATTATATGAGGTCTTTTTTGCTTATCTGTGGTGTCAAATATGACAAAAATTATGCGCGGACCTTTTGTTGCTCATCAGCTTTCATTAGCATTTGTGTATTTAACATGTGGCCCAAGACAATATGTATTTAACATGTGGCCCTTTTTCCAATATGCAGTAGGGAAAAACAAAACAAAACAAAAAAGGTTGGATACCCCTGAATGCATTTGTCAAAACTAATAGAATCTACACATAATAAATGTGCATGCAAATTTCTAAAAACTCCACCATGATGTTTGAGGATGTCAGGATAACGTGTAAACAGAGACAAATGAATCTGACTATATCACAAACGTGATACAATCTCATTGAAGAAAGTGGGGAGATTAAGAGGCTGAAGTAAGGTACTTTGGAAAACCTTGTTTAGACTGAATGCTTTAGAGCTAAAGAAAAAGAATTATATATAAACACTATACTCTAGTTGGTATAGAGTAGCAGTTCTGAAGCTGCTATATATATATACTAGGGTAGAACCAATGAGTAAATAAATGATAGACTGAGTCCTGTGGTACTGTATTTGAGATGTCTGTATGAATTTACGTGTATTTTAATATATATGCAGATAGATACAGAAATAAATATAGATATATGTGCATACAGCAGTTAGTATATATGTATAGGTCTAGAAGCCATGACATTTTAGCAGCAAAGAGCATATCCAGCCCCCCAATTTTCATCGCTAGTTACACTTCTTCAATAAAAAGACATGGGGCTGGGCATGGTGGCTCATGCCTATAATCCTAGCACTCTGGGAGGCAAAGGCAGGTGGATCACCTGAGCTAAGGAGTTTGAAACCATCCTGAACAAGAGTGAGGCTCCATCTATACTAAAAATAGAAAATCTGACCATGTGTTGTGGCAGGCACCTATAGTCCCAGCTATTTGGGAGGCTGAGGCAAGAGGATTACTTGAGCCCAAGAGGTCTCAATGGCTAAGGCTGAAACAATTTAAACAAAAATATAAAAAAAGATAGTATTTTATTATAAACCGAAAAATACTTCTGTAAAGCTAAGGAGACAACAATCAAAGGAAATAGACAACCTTCAGAATGGGAAAAGATATTTGCATATTACGAATCAGACAAAGGCTTGATAATTAGTATCTACAGAGTACTCAAATTAGTGAACAAAAAAACAGCCAATAATTCCATATAACACTGGGCAAGACACATGAATAGAACCTTCTCTAAGGAAGACAGACGAATGGCTTACAAACATATGAAATAATAATCATTATCCCTAATCATCAGAGAAATGCAAGTCAAAAGTACCCTGAGATATCACCTAACCCCAGTAAGATTATCCTACACCACAAAGTCCCAAAACTGCACGTGCAGCTGGAGAGAGGGGAACACTTTTACACTGTTGGTGGGACTGCAAACTTATACAACCTCTTTGGAAAGAAATATAGAGAATCCTCAAAGATCTCAAATTAGATCTCCCATTTGACCCCACAATCCCACTACTGGGCATCTACCCAGAAGAAAAAAAAATCATTTTATCAGAAGGACACTTGCACTAGATTGTTTATTACAGCTCAATTTACAATCCACCAGAATGTGGAAACAACCTATATGCCCATCAACTCAGGAATGGATTAACATGCACACCAAGGAATACTATTCAGCCATAAAAAAGGTGGTGACTTCACATCTTTTGTAATATCCTGGATGGAGCTAAAACATTCTTCTTAGTAAAGTATCATAAGAATGAAAAGCAAGTATCCAATGTATTCAATGCTAATATTGGCATTGATATGATGATCCAATGTGTGCTCACATAGGAGAAAAACTCATTTCAGTTCAAGTTGGGAGGAGAGGTAACGAGGGAGGGGAAGGGAGTTGGGGTGTTCTCACTGAATGGGCACGGGGTGGGGAGTCACACACCTTTTGTGTGTGGGACATAACCACAAGATGAACTCCACCTAACAAAATCAAGTATTTTCACCTGGTTGCACCCTCACATTAACTGGAAATAAATTTACTTAAAATTTAAAAAATTAAATTAAATTAAATTTAAAAAGAATAAAAAGTATATATATGAGCTCATACTGATAGAAATAAATGACTGAATAAACAGATAGGTAAATTCAAGAGAAGGAGCAAATGTTCCTTACAGAAGAATTTAAAACATGGCAGTGCCTGTAGCTCAGTGGGTAGGGCGCCGGCCACATGCACCCATGCTGGCGGGTTCAAACCCGGCCAGGGAAAGCTAAACAACAATGACAACTGCAACAACAACAACAACAACAACAAAAATGGCCCAGCATTGTGGCCGGCGCCTGTGGTCCCAGCTATTTGGGAGGCTGAGGCAGGAGAATCACTTGGGCCCAAGAGTTTGAAGTTGCTGTGAGCTGTGACGCCACAGCACTCTACCGAGGGTGACATGGTGAGTCTCTGTCTCAAAACAAACAAACAAACAAAAAAGAATTTAAAACAGTATTTAAAGATACCCTTCCAGGAGATAGAACTTAATTTCTTTCCCCTTTGAATGTGGGCTGGATTTAGTGACTTACTTCCAAAGAACAGAGTATGGGGTAAAAACCAGTAACTTCATAGTGAAGAAAACTGGCAGGTACTACTTTTATCAAGTGGGTAAGGCTAACATGACATCGATAAATGATATTCATAACATGTACCTACTGATATGATGTGATGAAAAAGGCACTTCACCTTGGTGGTAATTTTCTCCAAAGCTTATAACCGTAGTATAATGATGAGAGAACTAGCAGGAAAAAAACAAACTGAAAGACATTCTACAAAATATCTGACCAATACTCCTGAAAATTGTCAAAGTCCTAAAAAACAAGGAAAGAGTGAGAAACTGTTAAAGATCAGAATCGATTAAGGAAACAGGAAGACTAAATGCAATGTGGAATCATAGATTGGATCCTTGATCAGTAAAAGGACATTAGGGCAAAAAAACCAAGGAAATCTGAGTAAAGTCTATAGTTAATTGTATTACACCAATGTTAATTTCTTAGTTTGGACAATGGTAGCATGATTATACAAGTTGTAAGCATTAGGGAGAAGCTGGGTGAAGTTACATGGGAACTCTCTGGACTATCTTTGTAACTTTTTAGTAAATCTAAAATTATTTCAGGTTCAGTGCTGTGGCTTATGCCTGTAATCCTAGCACTCTAGAAGGCAGATGTGGGTGGATTGCCTGAGCTCAGGAGTTCGAGACAGTGATACCCTGTCTCTACCCAAAACAGAAAAAAACTAGCCAGGTGTGTGGCGGGCACTTGTAGTTCTAGCTACTTGAGAGGCTGAGGCAAGAGAATCACTTGAGCCCAAGAGTTTGAGGTTGCTGTGAGCTATGATGCCACAGCATTCCACCCAGGGTGAATGAATGAGACTCTGTCTCAAAATAAATAAATAAAATAAAATAATTTCAAAAGTCATGTAAAAATTGTTAAGCAGTTTAGGAAAAACAAATTCTAGCAGTGTCTAGTACAACAAAAATGTTCTTATGTGCGTCAGGAATATTTCCCTAAGCTTCACCATAAGTTGGCTGAAAAATTCCTTTCCTTTGGCTAGAGTTTCCTAACCACTCAAACAGCCTTTGGAATTTAGCATCCAAGGGGCTATGATCTTGAGAAAGTAATGCATTGAAGAAGGCATGTGAGCATCCTGCCAGTAGAAAGCTACATCCCCCAATTGTACATTGATCAACTAGCATTCAGGGTAATTGTACCAACCTCAGGAATTTAGTTACTGAGAGGAATTGCTCTTATCCTAGGGTCCAAAGTCTACTTTCTGGACTACCAAGGCTCAAAATGAGACTACAATCTGGGGTTTGCCCCCCAACTCCTACCCACCGTCCTACTTCCTTCTCCCTCCATCCTTTTCATCCTTGTTATTTTATCCCTGTAGTCCTCTTGGCAGCCAGCTCTCTCAAGAATCCCTTCAGTGAGGCTGGGAGCAGTGGTTTCCGCCTTAATCCCAGCACTTGGGAGGCCGAGGCAGGTAGATTGCCTGAGCTCACAGGTTCGAGACCAGCCTATGCCAGAGGGAGACCCCCATCTCTAAAAATAGCTGGGTGTTGTGGCAGGTGCCTGTAGTCCCAGCTGTTTGGGAGGCTGAGGCAAGAGAATTGCTTAAGCCCAAGAGTTGGAGGTTGCTGTGAGTGATGATGCCATAGCACTCTATCAAGGGTGACAAACTCTGTCTCAAAAAAAAAAAAAAAAAAAAGAATCCCTTCAGTGGCCAGGCATGGTGGCTGATGCCTGTAATCCTAGCACTCTGGGAGTCTGAGGTGGGTGGATTGCTTGTGCTTAAGAGTTTGAGACCAGTCTGAGCAAGAGGGAGACCCCCAACTCTTCTAAAAATAGAAAAACTAGTCAGGTGTTGGGGCAGTGCCTATAGTCCCAGCTACTCCTTGGGAGGCTGAGGGAGGATCACTTGAGCCCAGGAGTTTGAGTTTGCTGTGAGGTATGATGCCACAGCACTCTACCAAGGGTGACTGAGTGAGACTCTGTCTCAAGAAAAAAAAAAAAGTAATGATAATAAGAATCCCCCAGTAATACCTCACTTGCTTTTTTTTACTTTCTTGAATTATAAGAAACCAGTTTCTCTCATTTTCAAAAGTGACATACCTTTCGCTCTCGATGTTTTCTATTAAGTACAAGCTGTACCCGTATTCTGGAAAATATGGAATAATAATCAATGACTGCAGAATCTAGTCTCAACCAGGGTGGGGAAAAAAAGAATTAGAGGCAGGGCATGTTGGCTCACTGTAATCCTAGCACTCTGGGAGGCAGAGGCGGGTGGATTGCTTGAGCTCAGGAGTTGGAAACCACCCTGAGGAAGAATAGCAAGACCCCATCTCTACTAAAAATAGAAAAATTAGCTGGGCCCATGGTGGGTGCCTATAGTCCTACTTGGGAGGCTGAAGCAAAAAGACCGCTTTAGCACAAGAGTTTTCTGAGGTTGCTGTGAGCTATAATGGCACCATGGTGGTATACCCAGGCTGACTCAGTGACACAGTCTGAAAAAAAAAAAAGAAAGAAAAGAACGTGATTCTCTCTCTCTATTGTATAACTCATTTTTGTTTAATCTCTGTGTACTTTCCTTGTGCTTTTTCTTATCATTCTGTGTTTAAAGTCCTGTGTAACCTGAATTGCCACGTTCTTTTCCGAGACAGACATAAATTCATATTTCATTTGTTTCAAGTATTAAATATTTCCCCTTTCTCACTTTATTTTTATATTTTTTAAGGTTCTGCCTTGAACTTCAAGTTCTTCTGGCCGATATAATACTGTCCCGCTTGTGAATTTTTAGCACCTACTGTAAACACTCATAGTTCACCAAACTCTGTGCTATATTGACTACTACACTGCGTTAGTGAGTCAAGCATAAGGCATTCAGGGCACCTTCTTAGGAAAGTGAGAATGAAAACCAAAGTTGCCTACAGGATTCAGTACAGCAACATGCTGTACAGGTTTATAGCCTAGAAGCAATAGGCTGTATCAGTCAGCCTAAGCATTCAGTAAGCTATACCATCGAGGTTTGTGTAACTTCACCCTATGATATCCCAACAGTGACCAAATAGTCACTGAAGCATTTCTCAGAATATATTCTTCTCATTAAGCAATATATATACTTTAAGGTAGGGCTTACTATATGCCAAAAAGTATTTTAAATGCTTTAAATGATTCAGCTCCGTAGTACCCCTATGATGTAGGTGCTATTACTGTCATTTCCATTTCAGATCTGAGAGACTGAGACAGTCGTTAAATAACTTGCCCAATCTAGGTCACATAAGTAAGTAAGTGGTAGTGCTGGGATTCTACACCCAGAAGTTCAGCTCTAGAGTCAGAATGCTTAATCACTATGCTTTATTCTTCTCAAGGCTGATTTCATGGGAAAAACAAACAAAAAACCTACATTTGGTTGTAAGAAATGCCAGAATGGTGTGATTGGTTTTGCTTATGGAAAAACTATAATTTGTGCACTGTTCTCTATTCTGGAAAACAGGAGATTAGTAAATGAGTCAAATATGTTTTATTTCCTAACAGAGTCATACCTTTGTAGACACTGACAATTTTTTTACACATAGGTGTGGTTGGCTGCCTGAGGTTTTCCCAGCTATGGCCTTTGTTTGCAAGTACACCTAAGGGGAGGCCTCAGCTTGAGGGTGTACTGGAACGGACCTTAGAGACTTAAGGCACTGTTCTCAAAAAGCACCATGCAAAGAGCAAGAAATAGGTGAGTTAGAATCTGTGGCTTACATCCTGGATATGCTATGACATTAGAATAAAGATGACAAAGTAGTGATTTTCATCCTGGGGATCTGTAGAAGCTATACTGACTCATGTGCAAAGGGAGTAAATCCCTAAGAAAGAAAGTAGAAAGAAAAAAAGGAGACAAGAAAAAGAATTATTCTCACAGTTCTGTTCAGTTACTACTGCCCCCAAATGAGATCCAACCCATGACAATGCCACCCACAAAATAATGTAATGACCATGTAATCAGATGTGGGAAGAAACTGGCCAGAAAAATGTTTTCTCTTTTCACAACTGTGCTTGGGAAATTGACAACAAGTGGTATCTAAAGAAATTTAATTAATGCTGTGCCTCTCTTACCAATGCATGTACCTGGGAGCCAGGTAACACCAGGACATCTTTATCAATAAACAAGGTCTAGCGGAGACAGTTGAGAACCAGAATGTCAATGGTCAGGACACAAAGAGTGCTTTAAAAGAAACAGGAACACGGGAGCTCTACTTTTGTTCCACTTAGATTAAACCTATAGAATATCTGAGGGCCAAATAATTTACCTCTAGATTAAAACCAAACTTATTTCATAGATCTGAAACACGCACCTTTTAGACATGAGAAAATGAAGCCACAGGAACCTGTGTAGACTTGCCCAGACTGGCAATCAGTGTATTATTGGAGATGTTAAAACCTGGTTAAGTTTTTTGTTTGTGTTTATCCTAATAACCTTTAATTGTTGTTAATTTGGTGATCTCTGTCACAGAGAATAACTGCCCTGACTAGAATTTGGTTCACTTGAGAAAAACTGTCTGTAACTCTTTTTAAGCTATGAGAGTGAACATCTCTTTTGCATTCTAGATAGCTGTGATGGGGTCTCCACCACAACTTTAAAGAAAGTTGTATTCCTTCTAGTTTTATCAATACAGACATTTTAAATGCTTTGAATAGGTCACATTTACAACTGTCAAATAATCTGCAATGATAAAGCATGATGAATAACAAAGTTAGCAAGCCCATCGTATCAGTGAACATAATTATTAATTTTGCAAATTCCATGAGACATAATGTAAGATTCTGTACTACTCATTGTGAGGAATACAAACTTGTGTTAAGGACAAGATCCAACAACTTGATCTTGTTTGGGAGGAGGCAATATAGCATAGTAGCACTGGGGGGCCTAACACAGCCACACATGAACCTTTTCTCCTCCTCTTCCTCCTTTCCTCCTAAGACAAGTACACAAAAGATCTGGCTAGTCCTATTCCCACTCTCCTGAGAAGTCAGCACAAGCACCAAAAGACTAACTTTCCAGGCATGCTGTGGAATTTGCCCACACCTTATGGTCCCTTATAAAGGGGTCTCTAACTGCCTCTGGACACAGAAGCCACCTTTGCATTTCCATGGTGGTTCATCCACCCCTTTCAATAAACCTGGCCTGAGTGCCATTGTTTACACCTTTGAAGTAAAAAGGGGCTTCCAGTCAAATAGATGTAGATTTCAATCATACTCTGCCAACTAACAGTTGTGTGACTTTACCCACATTGGCTATCTCATTGAACCTCAATTTCCTCTTGGAAATTCAGATGAACAAATGAATACTTGTATAGGGGTTGCTGTGAGAACAGACTAAAGACCTCATAGAATTATATTGAATAAGGCTGACAGAACACTATATTCTGTGTTAGAACCTGATGTATGCTATAAGAAAAGTGTTTCCTGCCAGGTGTGGTGGCCCATGCCTATAATCCTAGCACCTTGGGAGGCTAAGGCGGTAGAACTCAAGAGTTTAAGACCAGCATGAGCAAGAGTGAGACCCCCATCTCTACTAAAAATAAAAAAAACCTAGTTGGGTATAGTGAATGTTGGGCGCATGTAGTCCCAGCTACTAGGGAGGCTGAGGCAAAAGCATTGCTCAAGCTCGAGTTTGAGGTTGCTGTTAAGCTATGATGATGTTATAGCAATCTACCCAGGGTGACAGAGTGAGACTCTGTTTTCACACACACACACAAAAGGAAAAGTGTTTCTTCACAGCAGTATTTGTATTAAAAAAATAGTACTTCATCTTGTTTTCTGTTTCTAAGGAAGTTATAAAATTCTGAGAGATTCATAAATAGCTACTATTATATGTAGCATACTGATTTGGTGTTTATTTCTATATATTTTCTTAGTACCATATGGTATCTCTCTTTAGACTATAAACTATAATAGCACAAATTTTTGGCTTGGTGTAATTCACTTTCATTTACCAAACATTGTTTCCATAGCATGGATCAAAAGCACACAGAGGTGTTTAATATTTGAATACAATTAACAATACAGTTGATACCAATATATGACAGCCTAATTTCAGAGTTCTTGTTGAAGAAAGATTAAAAAAGGCAGTTGAATGAACAATTATATTTTTTGGTGTCACTACATTTTCTAAGTTAAACTCTGGAGCAAAATCTGTCATTCCCTTTGTTAAGAGTTATCACTTTTTGTAGATTAGATCAAAGCTTTGAATTTGTTTAAGAATGATGGCACATGATGGAGGATTCTTGGCATGCAAGATGTCCTCCCCATGAAATTACACTCTCTTGGAGAGTAAGCCATTGTTTTAAGTCTTCCTCCAGAAAGCACTCTGTCCATCTGTGCAGGTCTCTACTGGAGGAACAAATTTCATACACATGTTGAGATCAATCCTACAGCGTTTTTTGAAAATCATAACACACTCATTAAGGGATTACTTAAATAATTACATCATGTGTTTTCCTCAGAACTAAGTATTAATTTATGTTTTTATACTTATATATGTTTTTCTTAAAAAAAAATGAAGATATTTGCACAAATATCTGTAAAGGAAGTACCAGTATTTTTTGGAAATAGTGCCTAACTTTATGCAATATGCTGGTAAACTTTAGCCCTGGTTAACTTAGTTTCATGTCTTATAGGAAGAGGATCCCAAATCCCCCATGTTGGGTTAGATCCTCTATGTATTCCTTCATCCTGTATTTGATTGAATTGTTTATTTCTGTCTCCCTATTACATCCTAACTCTATAGAAAATACTGTGATATCTAACTTTATGTGCCTAATTTGGCATAAAGCCATTTATCTGAATTAAAAAACTAAATGACTAAAATAATAAACATGACTACGGTAACTTAACTTGTGCCCTTTTACAGGCTAGATTGGCCCAAAGTTCTTGTTTGTTTTGGGAGAATAATTTTGATGCACTTCTAAGAAGTGTTTTTGGTTATTTCAGAATTCTGCTACTGGGCTGAGTGGGTTCTAGGCACACATGTCTTACCTAAAGTAGTGGAATGCATCATCCCTGAGAGTAAGCAAGCGTGTTAGCTTGGTGTTCTGTGCCCTTCTCCAGAAATAACAGTACTTGGGGTGGGGAGACTGTGAGCTCCTCCCAGGCAGAAGCCACAGGCAGAAACCACGCAAAGTTTCCTGGGCTCAGAATTTAACATCTGCCACAAAGTAGGAAGCTAAGTAAGCTTGTGTAGTTTGTAATTGGATGCAGCGCTATGACTGCTTTTAGCTACTAACGCTGAAACAATCTACAAATCCCCAAAGAAAAATCACCCTAAGCCATCCTGGCCCATCCTTTAAGTACCAGCCCGCGTGTTCTATTCATCGTGCCAAAAGCTTTCACTCATTTTTACTTCTCACAAATCCTTTTATTTTTTTCTTCCTATGATTTGCAGTTTTTGAATGATAGCTGAATCCCAGTGGGGACTGTTTATGGGATCCCATGGAACCTGAAGGGTTATGGCAATATTATTACAGAATAATTCTCACGATCCTTTTATATACTGTTATAATAAGACACAAGGTGTGTACAGCGTAGTAATCTTAAGTGTCCGGCTTGATGGATCTTTACATTTGTCACTTTACATATGCATATACCCCTAATCTACCACCCAGATCCGGACACAGACCTCTTCCAGGTCCCATTAAGTTCCCTCTTGTCTCTTCCCACACAACACCCCCAACCCCATCCGCCCTAGATAAACATTATTCTAACTTCCCTCACCGTCGGTAACTTTTGTACATATTATTCTGGAGGAACTGGAAGGTGGGATGACTTCGCCCACAGTTCCGCGGGGCTGGATGAGACTCAGGCTCTGTTCCCTCCCTACTGCACACCTCCCGGAAATTCTAGAGCCCAGGCTCCACTCTCGGGGACCCGAACCAGACCTGCCAAGCTGGTAGTTCTCGGAGCGCCCCCCGCCCTCAGCAATGGCCAGAGGGTCCCCGCAGCCCACTAAAATGCACGTCGGATCCCACCTAGGCCATGCTGAGCACGCCACAATGGCTGTCCCGCGGTCATCCGCGCGGGCCTCACCTCAAGTCCCTACACTGTTGGAGCTGGCGCCCCTCCCACACTTTGGGCAGCCGGGCGTGGCCCTGGGCGCGTCTAGACTAGAAGAGGCAAGCCAGCGGGGGCGCTCCTGGGCCCGGGATGTGGAGCGCCCGCCCATTGGCTGAGCTTCCCCGGCGAGCGGGTGGCCGTAGCGTCCACCTCTCTGTCCTCTCTGCGCCCCCATTGGCCGTTTGCGTCCCGCTGGCGTCCGCTCCCGCCCCCCTCCCGGATGGAAACTGGGTTGAGGGGTAGGAGGCCGGAGCATGGAGGAGGCCGAGCGATCCTCCTGGTAAGGGTGCGCGAGAGAGCCAATCAGAAGCAGACGTGGAAAAGAGGCGCCGTGCCAGCCAGTCACATCCCGAGGTGTGGTCGGGGCCGTGACGCGATGCAGGGCGCAGCCAATGGGCGTGCCATTGCCCGTCCGCTCTTCAGCAGCCGGCCGGGGGTGGTGGAAAAGCGAGTGAGGAGAACGCGGCGGCGGCAGCGGCGGCGCAGTCATCGCTGCACGGCCCGGGGGAGAGCGAGGCCTGAGCTTCTGTGTCTCGGTGAGAGGTGGGAGCACCGGCAAGAGATGCCAGGCTGCAGGCTCTTCCTCGCCTTTACGGGTAGCGGCTGCGGGAGTCGGGGCGGCGGGCCGGGCCGAGGCGGGGGCGACGACTCGCGGCTCGCCCCGCCCTCGCCCCCGCCCTGGTCTGCTCTGAGGTGGGGGCTCCAGGTTCAGCCGGGGTGGTCTTTGCGCGCCTTGGCCCAGCCGCCGCCCTTCGCGGGACCGAGACCGCTAGGGAGACGGAGGAAGGGGCCTGGTTTGCAGCCGTGGAGCCCAGGGGCTTCTCCAGAGGTGGGAGGCCGCGTAGAGGTGGCGAAGGTGGGGCGCGGTGGTTAACGGAGGAGCGGGCTCGCGTGCTGGAGGGAGGGTGGCAGCAAAAGGAGGCTTGTGGTGGAAGGATTCCGATTCTAGGAGGGAAGAAAGTGATGGGAAATGGGTGATGCTCAGGAAACGGTGCCCGGGGAGAAGGCACAGGGCCGGTGGAAAGTGGTTGGCCTCTGGAAGTAGGCATTGATAGGGGTTGGGGTCAAACCAGCGGGGGGTGAAGGGCGGACAGGCTTGAGTTCTGAAGGTTAAGGTCTCTGGACAAACGGGACTGTGAATCTGTAAGGGGCACCTACTGAAACTGAAAGGTGACTGAGAAGAAAAGGTTTTAGGTGAGGTGTGAGTGGAGATTGACTGAAGGAGTTATCTGGCCTGTTAGGAGGAAAGTATACAGGGAACAAACGAGGTAGATTTATGTATGGTAAGGGAAAGCTATGAATCTTTTATGAGTAGTTGAGCAAGAAAAACTCTCCTGCAGGGCTGGGAGAGTTTGATGTGTGAGGTAGGGGTTAGTCAGCCAGATTCTTAGCTTCATTCACTACTCTTCTAGGGTCAAACATACGGACTTGTTAATTCTCAACTACTCAGGCTAACTGTCCTTTTCCTTTCCTATCCTTCCTCCCACCTCCGTGTCAGTTCATTTCATTGTTTTGCCTTAGCAGTACACAAACTCATCCTCTCAGAAGTAATGGTATGAGTGTTTTTTGCTTTTGATTGGAGGCAATGGGAAATCGCTGAATTCTTTACCTTAAAAAACGTAAGTGGAATGTATTGGTTTAAATGCAGCATCAGAAGACACTCTCAAAAAATGTACCCTGCAAGGGAATTTATCAGCTGCCTTGTCGGGCATGTGTAATATAGCATAAAAATGATGCAAGATCTCTTACAGTAGCACAAGTGAGAATTAATGTGTAAGTATGATCCTGTTATTCGTTAGGGTCAACTATTTGATGTAGTGGAGTTTGATTATGTATTATGTTTGTTGGGAAATTTTTCAGCCTTTGGGAAGAGTTTTGTAGTTAAGATGATTCAAAGTTCTTTTCACTCAGAGGAAAGAAAGACATGGTGTGGTATGTGTGTGTCACTGCTACTTCCTTTCTGTTTGAAGCTTTTGGAATTTTTGTGAGGTGTTGGCAGAGACTGGGGGCAGAGAGGAGGCTGATCTTGTTAACCAGATCAGCAAAGCATTGTAACTAATAGATCATTCTTTAGCATGTAGAAATAATTTTGTGGAAATTATTTCTTGGTAATGCTATTCACTGTGATCACATTTTACCTTTAGTATAACAGAATACCTAAGTGCTGAGGTGACTTAGAGAGGAATAATTTGAGTGTTATGGAGTTAATCAGGGAAGGTTTCCTGAAAGAGGTGAGTTTTGAGCCATCTTTTGAACTAGGAGTTGGACATGATATAAGCAATTATGGACAAGTGTGACAAAAATGATCTTTAAGGAGAAGTGAAGATTTAGGGCTGTGGAGATCAATTAAGCCTCTTGGAATTTAGCTCATAAATGATGATTGTATATGGTGGCTAGAAGGGAAGAATTAAAACAGTTGATAATGGATTTGAGATAGGTAATAAAGAGCACAAAAATGTTTTTTGATAGTTATGACAAGAAAATGTAGTCAAAGAAAGTTGAGCTAGAGTAGATTTGATGGTCAACCATCAGAAAATAGAAACATTTTTGAGTCCTAATTTGATTATATTTATAATAATAGCAAAATTTATTGGGTGTTACTTTGTGCCAGACACTGTTTTGAGTGTTCCAAGTATTATCTTTTTTTTTTTTTTTTTCTTAAGACAGAGTCTTATTATTTCGCCCTTGATAGAGTGCTATGGCGTTACAGCTCACAGCAACCTCAAACTCTTGGCATTAAGTGATTTCAGCCTCCCAAGTAACTGGGACTACAGGCGTCTGCCACAACACCCAGCTAGTTTTTGGTTGTAGTTGTCATTGTTGTTTAGCAGGCCCGGGCTGGATTCGAACCCATCAGCTCTGGTGTATGTGGCCTGCACCCTAGCCTCAGAGCCATAGACGCTGAGCCTATCTTTTTTTTTTTTTTTCCTTATTTTCTTTTAACTGACACCCTGATTTCATTCTTTTGATTATCTATATTTTCTAGATGCAGGTGATGAGATTCAGAGAGATTTAATTTGCTCCAGGTCACATAGCTAGCAAGGTGTAGGTCAAGATGGCCAAAGTCAGTCAATAAATGTTAATTGTGCATCTGCTTGATGCCAGGCACTATACTAAGTGTTGACAAAAAAATTCAAAAGGTCAGACCTTATCTTTACTTAGGGATTGTTAGGGATTTATAGAAGAGCCAATGTAGAAAGAAAAAGATTAGTTGAAGAGATTTTTGTAGTATTGAGGAATACACTATTTGGAGAAACCTAGGATGAATAGATTTTTAAGAAAGAGGAAGTGGTCAGAAATAAAATATGCAGCTGAGAGACTCATGAGAACAATGATTGAGAAGAAACCATTGCGTTAAGGAGAAAAGTAATGTTAGTTTCAAGAAAGCTAGAATGAAGGGATTAATATAAAGGCTGATAGTTAATTGTGTTTAGTGGCAAATTCTCAATAAAAATTCAAGAATTTGATATGATTGCAAGTATGATCAAACTCATAGGAAAGATGATGGTATGGTTCATTGTAATGTTTTAATCTTTGGGCGGAAAGATCATGGGTGATTTTAAAGTGCTTGTACTTTCTTGTATTTTTACAAATTAAAAAAAATTAGCATTATTTGTATAATTGAGAGGGCAGCCATTGAACTGAAATGAGTTGAGGGAATATGTGGGTAGGCTAATTTGAACTTGAGGTAGGAGAAAAAGTAGTCTTATTTCAGTGCCTACTCCATAAGAGCCACCTTGGTAGGCATGTTCCCATCTTGGAAATGACTGGGTTGTCACTGGTAGAAACTGAAACTGCACATACTGAATGGTGGTATTTGCTTAATCTGAGGGATCAGGTTACTAACACACTCTGAATCATGGAGATACAGTCTTGGCTCTCCTGAACATTTGTTTTCTTAGAGTTTAATAAATGAATATAAGGGAAAAAACCCACAATAAACCACTCATAGAATTGAGTCATTTTAACTCTTCCTTTTGGATATATACCCTTAACTTCATCCTACACATTGGCTCTTACAGTTCTTCTCTTCAGTGGGTTTGTAATGAACTTAAGATTTTCAGTTCAGTAAGAAAATTTGAGAGTGCTGAATTTATGTTTAACTGATCAGCTTAAATTCATCAATGTTTTCTGTTTCCCATTTGAAGAGAGAAATTTCAGTACAAACTTGTCTTATTAAATAATTATTCCCAAACAAACTAGTACTATGTATCCTCAGTGTAGGTTTATTCTAGTCTCCTAAAAGGGGAGAGAGGAATCAGGTCAATTAATGTAGTATTTAGTTTACCTACATTAGGCCCAAAACAATTGTGGGAGGAAACAACATTAATGTTATTCCTATTTCAGTTAGGTACTGTGCCATATTCCTTAAATAATCACATTTAATTCTCATATAATTTTCTCATATCTGTATCCTATTTTACAGACAAGATTGAGGCTGAGAAATTAGTAACTTTCTAAAGGCTGGAGAGCTAAGTGGCAGATTCAGAACTTGCTTCACCTAACTCCAGAAGTCATGCATGTGAGACAAATGGCAAGAAGGACCAATTTATATACCTACGATTGAAAAAAATACCTCATAGCCTTAGGTATTTAGTAACTTTCTGTTTCCTTAAAGGTGGGACTCTTGCTTCCAGTGTTTGTGCCTTGTGACACTGCCTCTAAATAAATGATAGTGGTTTTTGTGTCTCTTACAGGGTAAATTATATTACATTTTCTTGCTTTAGAAATGTAAGTTTTTATATTGCAGTATTTTTTGAAATGGAGATGTATTTTGCAGTGTGTATACTTACTTCAGCATGTTTGTGAAATAGATACTATGTGTTAAAGTCAAATGTATCTCAGAATTGAGGTAGTGTGGTATATGCATATAGGTTTCAAAGGCATCCCTTATTACTTCCTTTTTTAATATAATAAAGTATTTAAGCATATTTGATACTAGCGTATTTTCTATATAATATAGTATAGAAAAAAGTGTTACGATATAGAAAATGTTGAAGTGTGAACAAGCAGATTTGAGTTTTAATTTTGGTTTTGTTAGCAACTTGGTATATAACTTAGTCACTTCCTCTCCCTGGGCTTTAGTTTCCTCATCTGTAAAATGGAGGGAGAGGAAAACTTTTAAGTCTGTCTTCCTTGAGCAAGCTGTATGAACTCCAATTAAAAGCGTAGATTTTAGATACCTATTTTAAAAATTGTACTATTGCTTTTTACTATTTATTCTTTTTCCTTCATTTTCCTATCTTCCCTTTTTGTCATGGATCCTTGAGGGTATTGTTAGATTCTTAATTTATTAAATAAGATAAATTGTTTTTAATATCCTACATTTACGAAGACAGTCTATCTTAGAAAGTAGATACCGCACATACTTGAGTATAAGCCGACCTGAGTATAAGCCGACCCCCTTAATTTTACCCTAAAAACTGGGAAAACTTAGTGACTTGAGTATAAGCCGAGGTGGAAAATGCAGCAGCCACTGGTGAATTTCAAAAGTAAAAATATATACCCAATATTCTCCAATTACAATAATTGAGGAATCAGTA